>JAJTUV010001337.1:600000-795016 GCA_021653895.1 Mastomys natalensis
GCAGCCTCCCAGAAATTTCAAGTTTCAATTCATGGCATCTTCCTACTCTAAACATAAACACAGTAGCTCCTTTTAATTGTCCTCACTTGAGTATGTTTATCCTCTGGAATGTCAACAAGAACCTCATTGTATTTGGTAGAAAATTATGAGCTGGGCTTCTTGGGAATGTTTGTAATTTACTCACCCTACAGATTCAAAGCAAAAAGGTTACTATCTTGCATGATGTTTCTGACATTTCTGAAGACTCCATAGCATGTTGACATTCCTTCGCTTTCATACCTGAGTGGTGTGAACTATTACTCCCAACTATCTCCTCCTACTATCTTCCAGCACTAGCTTTATTTGTCAAATTATGATGTACACTTTGCACCCAGAAGGAGCTCCTGACAGCTGATTTTGAGTTATGGAATAATTTAGTTATTTTAATATGGTGGTTCCTCTGACCATGGCAGATGCATCTAATGATACCTACAGTGTAATGACACAGCACTCACCTTGTGAACAAGGGCAGCTGCCTTCATCACCTATGGTTGTAGAGATGCCGATAAAATTCCAAGACTGGTCCTCTTGACCTGAGACATGAAAATGTGAATGCCCTGGAGTTGACTGATCCTCTTACTCTCACTTAAGTGAGCGTTGTAGGAGCAAGACCAGCCTGAAAGGCCAGATCTCAAGGCCTGGAGAAGAGGCTGTCCCACTGAAGCACAGGGGCCCATGTGAAGAAATACTGGAATGGAAGTCAGATCGTTGGTTGTTTTACTAGTTTTGCTTACCAGAGTCTGGGCTCCTATTGAGAGAGAACACTGGTGGAAAGAGGTCTTCGTGAACATGAACAGACAGGAGAGAGGAGAGACCTCAGCATGGGGATAAAGTTTCTAACAATGACTCACTCTGCATGAGTGTCTTCTGGCTGGTCAGCCACACATGCCTCTGGACAGGCTTCATTCTTTGTGTAAGAGTCCTCCACACTCTTTACTACCAGCAACTCAGCCTCTAAGCAATGGTGCCCAGACACAAGCCGAGTTAGAGGAGGGAGAGGTCACCTTCTCATAGTGTGATGCATTTAATTGTTGGCAGGCAGAAGGCTGGAGATATTTTCCAGCAGACAAGTAATGCCAATAACATCTCCTGCTGAAACTTGCCAAGTCCTACCTTAATTGTTGTTTGCCATGCTGCCTGTCACACAAAATGCCTCAAGTCCTGTCACATGCTAATACTGGATGAGTGATACAATGACAGCTGGTGTCTTTGTTATTTCCACTGAAACAGACATTAATCCGCACAGAGCCATGTAGTCTTTGTCAGTCTGCTTAGCTTGCAGCCACAGTCCACTCGTGAAGTGATCATCCTCATCTTTGACTGTGGTAATAAATCTCAGAAAGGTTCATGGGTGGTAGGGTAGGGGATGAGTTCCTGAAAGATGGCTTATATTGTTAGAATAGGGGCTGGAAAGACTCAATAAAGATGTCTAGTTGACAGTCTAATGGAAAGAAACCTATACTCACTATCATACTTAAGCTTGTGCCCAAATTAAAGAATCTCCTGCATTCTTCCTGTGCCATCATGCCAGGGTTAACCCTTTCCTGTTGGCAGATGAGGTAAACCTCATCTCCTCTCTGCTTCAGCATCTCTCTGTTGTTTCCAAGGAGTATCCACCAACTGTCTTCTCCTGGAACCTCCTGGGTGCCCACCTTGCATCTCATCAGCTGTGTCTTATCTTAGTGATTAGCCATATCATTCTTTGATCTGACATGATCCAACCATGACCAGGTCCCCACTGCAATGACACATTTTTCAATAAGGAAAAACTATGCTAAATAGAGGTCAGCCATGTTCACAGGTCTAGAAGAGACACATGGAGCTAACAAGAAAAATTATTTTAAGGGAGCCAATCCACTGTACAAATGCTGTTTTCATTATTTGGAAAAGCAGAAATTAACTCTCAAGAGGAAACCTAGAGAACGTCTGATCTAATATAGCAAACACTACTATTAATGACAAATGATTTTTAAGCTTGAAAAGGAACAGAAAGGATTCCTGAAAAGGAAATACCTCCTCATGAATCCAGGGTCCTGACCACATATATCTCATGAATCCAAGGTCCTGTTTAACTGATCATGTGACTCTGATCCCGTACTCCAGAGAGATGCAGATCTTCATCAGCAAACAGCATAGTCCTTGAGGTCATCCAGATTTTATTCAGACAAAGCTCAGATACCTGAGCTGGCTGGGATCCCATCTGGTGATGGATGGGCAGTTCTGCCACATGGCTGGCCTGTCTCTTCTTCTTCACATAATTCATCACACCTGCACACTTCACACTTACCCTTGAGGCAGACAGCTCCATGGTCTTCATCTTAAAGATGATAGAATGCCACAGAGAGGTCAGTGACTTGTTAGGAATGCACGGTCATCAGGCAATGCAGATACAGGTGTCGCTTAAGTGTATGAAGCCCCTAGCAAAACCCTAGAAGCTCATCAGATCACTTATCTGATTATATCAGAGATATTTCATATCTGTGACAGAGGTAAAAATGAATCAAACCAAACAGTGACTTGTCCTTCTAGTTCAATTTAAATATTTAAATTATTTTTATTTTATTTTATTATTATTGAGTATTTTTGCTATATTGTTGTGTATTTATTATTATTTATTTTTGATTTTTGGATGTTATTATTAGTGCATGGATCTCCTGCAGCTGTCGTGTACCAGACATATTATAAGCTGCAGTGGGTGCTGGAATTGAAACCTGTGTTACAAAGAAGGCACAATGCTGCTTAAAATTGACCTTTCCTCAAGAACAACTCAAAATGGATTGTCCTCCACATTCAGAAAAATATTACAACTAGGAAGATGTCTACTGCATTGTATGTATATGTTCCAAATAATTTATCCAGTGAGTAAACACAGTGGGAAATAAAATTATCACTAAAAACTCAAAAAAAAAAGTTTTTATAAAAAAGTTGTAAGATTTAATAAAAAATATAATCACATACATAAATATATATTAATATATATATATATGTATATATAGAAATTTATGTGTGTGTGTGTCCCTTTCCTCATTTGAAACCCAGGAAAGTGTAAAGAAATATCTACTTTATGTCAGGAATTAGCTATATATACATTTATGATTTATTTGCCAATTTTGACTTGTTTTTCCAATGCACATAGTCCACAACAACAGCAACTTTTATTTATAAAACCAAGAGAAGAGGTGGGGATAGTTATTGTTTGTCAAAAAAAAAAACAGACAGGTACTGGAGAAAACAGAAGCAGATGGCAGCCTTTGTGGTGTAGAAGTCACAGAACCATCACAGTGGGAGACAACACCTGCTCACAGGACTGCCTGGCCGCCACTTAGTGTTCTCCCTAGCAACTTGTTCATCCTCTGGTGATGTCACCAAGCTAAATGGGTCTCAAGACTGGAGCTGTTATATGTTGAACAGCCATGTCACTGTTTTCTTCATGGCTAAGTAGGCATCGATCACAAATGACTCTTGAAGGAAGGGTATATAGCTCAGAAGACATTGAGTTTGAAGAGAAGAGTCAATACCACAGTGCTTCCCACTTCCCTTCTCAGCCTGTAACCAAATATGTGCAATCTGCAGTTTAACCTGTCCTCAGTCCCTGTGTCTGCCTTCAGTCAGTGTGTCCTGCCCTCAGTCCTCAGTGTCCTGCTTTGAGTGTTTGCAAGTTATGTTGCTTACAAAACATTTTTTTTTTAATTTTTCTTATCTTATTTAAAATGTGTAACTGCAGGCTTTTCCACACAGTCAATTTGTTCCCAGAAATAATGACTCTGAGACTTCTTATATATGAATAAATGCCTGGGCCAATAGCTTTGGCTCATTTCCACTAGCTCATAACTAAATTATCCAGTTTATACTACTCTTAAGTCATGCCACTGGCTAGTGACCTCTCCTTCGGTTTCATGTGGCCATCATCCTCAGAGTTTGGGGTGGATCTCCAAGCCTGACCCTTTCCCAGAATTCTTTCTCCAGGCCAGGACCTCCCACCTCCAATATCCTGCCTACACAACAGTCCAACAGCTTTTTATCAACAGGTGATGCCTACAGTACACAAGAGATTCTCTACAAAATTTAGTATTACAGATTATTCCCTGTATGAAAAACCTTCCCAAATATGCTAAATGATATTTGTGATACAAATGTTATTCAGATTTAATAAAAAGTAAAGAAGTAAAAGTTACAGTGTGCTGATCACCCTGGCTGCAGTCATAAGTCTCTTTGCAAGGACTCACCTATCCTGCTCCAGTCACTTCCATCTCGTTCTTTTCCTTATTTAATTTCCCATTGATACCCTTCTTTTCTGATACAATTTTTCTAAACATAAAGGTGTAGACGAAAATGACCAGTCTAATCATTCTCATCTCCCATGTGAACACTGAAAGCAAATACTTATTAAAAGCTAGTATATATTGATGACAAAAGTACATGTGGGAACTGTTTTCCCAGTGTGTTCCTCCTTCAATATTTATAAAACCCAAGTAGGACAACAACAACAAAAATATACCAGCTTGCAACCTAGAAAAGACAGGACAGACCAAATTAGGAAGCTATAATTCAAAAATAAAAAGGACCAATTAGGGAAATAAGTTCCTTTTAAAACGTGTAGATGTTTAAGCTACTAAGTTCTGGATTAGTTCTGAATTTGTTGAAGTATGCAATAGTCAAAAATCCTGTGATGGTCTTGTGTGACACAATGTAATGTATAAGTTATAAGGCCATTGTCAACTCTAAGTGATGATTGATGACCAGACCATCTGAAGGTAGAGAGGATCAAGACAGCAGAGCTGCTCAGAGAATTTCAGGTCCTTGTGTTTTCTGAAGCAGTTCATGGATGCCTACAAGAATGGGTTTCAGGGCACAGAGCTGCACTGCCATGCATGCAATTAAGATCCCTATGTGTGGTCTGTAGGCTTTTACTCACATCTCCATTGGCCACCACCCTCCTTCTGTGTGTCCTGACAATTGTGCACTCTTTCATGCAGAATGGTGGTACCAGCTGGTTTGCTGATGGTGGCCATTATTCCCATGTCTTCAGTTTCTTCATTGGGTTGTTTTCATATGACTCTGCTGTAACAAGCCAATGCAAACTTGGAAACTTAAAACAATGTAAAGTCATTTCCTTTCTCTTCTGGAGAAATAGGAAAGTGTGTGTGTGTGTGTGTGTGTGTGTGTGTGTGTGTGTGTGTGTATGCTGATTTATATATTTGGAAAGGGGTTACCATAATTGAGAAAATGCCTCCATAAGATTGCTCTGTGGTGGAGGAAATGTGGAGATAAAGTACGGAACAGAGACAGAAGGAAAGGCCATCCAGAGACTGCCCCACCTGAGGATCCATCCCCTATATAGCTGCCAAACCTGGCCACTATTGTGGATGCTGGGAAGTGCTTGCTAACAGGAGCCTGATATGGCTGTCTCCTGAGAGCCTCTGCCAGAGCCTGACAAATACAGAGGTGGATACTCACAGCCAAGCACTGGACTGAGTGTAGGGTCCCTGATGGAGGAGTTGGAGAATGAACTGAAGGAACTGAGAGGTTTTGCAGCCCCATGGGGTAGCAACGGTGTCAACTGGCCAGACACTCCCCCACTTGGAGCTCTCGGGACTGGACCACCAATCAAGAGTACACATGGAGGGATCCATGGCTCCAGCTGCATATGTGGCAGAGGATGGCCTTGTTGGACACTAAGTGGGAGGAGCGGTCTTGGGCCTGAGGGGGTTTGATGACCAGTATAGGGGAATGCCAGGGTGGGAAGGCAGGAGTGGGTGGGTGGGTGGGTGGTGGAGAGGCAGGGGGATGGGCTGGGATAGGGGATTCCAGAGGGGAGACCTGGAAAGGGAATAACATTTGAAATGTAAATAAAGAAAAGAGCCAATAAAAACTTTCTTTTTTACAAAAAGAAAAGAAAAAACAATTGGCCTGTGGCAACTCTATGGGCTACTGTCTTGATTAACAGTTACTGTCAGAGGGTTAGATCACAGTTGTGGGGTCATCCCTTGACAGGTGGCACTAATATAAGAAATTAGACTAAAAAAGCCAAGCAGAATGAGCCAGCACTCCATCATGAACTTTGCTTCAGTACTGTGCTCTGTGTTTCTACTTGAGTTTCTGTCCTGACTTTTCCTCATTATGAAGTATAAGCTAGAAGCTGAAAACTTTTCCTTCCTAAGTTGCTTTTGATCATGGTCTTTATCACAGCAATATAAATAAACAAATGCATAAATAAATATCAAACTAAGACATTTTCTGGAGCACTAAATAATTTACAATTACTTACATGTCAACATCTATGCCATGTAATATTAAGAGAACAAAGCTATGGGAACTCTTGACTCCTATGCTTAGCGCTTATTTATAATAATATGTGAATTAGAGAAATAATTGTGAGGCTCCTCCCCACCCTCCAGCTCCTGTAGTCTTGTGTCCCTTCTTTCACAATGTTCCCTGCCCTCTGTGGAGGTTGAACTAGACATCCCATGTAAGGTTGAGTGCTCAACAGCAAGTTGTGCTCTGTATTTGACCAGTTATGACAGAAAGACCTTCTCTGGTCAAAGCTGAGAGCAGCGCTGATCTACAAGAACGAACCTAAACACGGAAAAGGCAGTTTGACAATAAGTCTCTTCATGAAAATGACAGGAGTAGGTTCTCCTGACCCCTGGGCTTGTGAGTTCTCCAGTCATGAGCTTTTGAACAGGTTAAAGTCCCAGGCATAGCTTCCCTTGTAAGTAGTAGGTCTCACATTTAATCATGAAACAGTTGGCTACTTCCATCGATGTCTCCTTGCCATTCTACCAGTGGGTACGTCTTACCTTGCAGGTCAGCATTGCAGCTGCTAGACAGGAGTCGTCTGATGCCTTTTCTCATCCAGGGACTTGCGTAGCACTTTGACCTCCAGAAAGCTAGGCAGCAGAAGGAAGTTTCCAGATCATTTTCAACTTGATTCTCCTATACCCTGCTGCACAGGCTTAGAGAAGCATCATCGTATTTTGTATTGATCCACCTGGATGGAGCAAACAGATGCAAGCTTTTGGTGAGTACTGTGAAGATTCCCAATCCAACCTCCAATCCAAATGGCTCAGTCTGAGCCACAGAGTGCCAGTGACAAGGCTCATTGTGACAATTCCCTGGAGGAAAAATGAGCTATTTCTTCAGGCAGGGAAGAAATAATTGTGTCTATAACAGGATTAGGAACTTCGTGACATGGGAAAGTATAAATCTGAACCACAAATCAACTTTGTTTCATTTGTTATGCTAAAAATGAGACAAGTCAGCTCCTCTTGACATAACACAGAGTTTTGTTGTTGTTGTTGTTGTTGTTGTAAGTATGAGATTTGAATGAAAGCCTTCTAGTGAAGTGATCATGGCTTCAACACAAGGAGGAAAAAATTGTTAGTTTTGTATCTGCTGAGTTTTACTCAGTGAAAGAGACAGGAAATGAGATTTTGTCATTCCTAATTTTTCAGAACTCATAATTTAATACATTTGCTCAAATTTAGGAAAGAAATGCTGATGAGTTTTTGCTTAACTGATCCTGGCCACCAGGGAAACTGATTAGTCTACAGGGCCCTAGGGCAGGTATTAGTACTAGATACTGAGAACATGTGACAGGAAGACTGATTCATTGTGACCTTCTGTCGTAACTCACTAGGAGGTTAAAATGAATCCATGTTGTGTTATCCAAACCAATACGCATAAAGGTGCCAGAATCTCTACCACCTTATGCAGCTCAGCTGGTTTTAAAATTCTCTTTCCAGTTACACGAGATGACGGCTAGAATAAAACAAAGGCCCTTGTTGGGGGCTGGTCTCCTGACTTTAGTGCAAATTTTAATACAGACACCCCAGGATTGCTAATGCTTTCCTGAAATCAAACATACAACATATTTGAAGTGCATCACGCATTCCACAAAGCCATTATGCAAAACTCTTGAGTGACAATCAACAAAATGTACAGATTTTTTAAACCGTGCAGCAATTGGAAAACACGGAAGCTGCGGGAGATTGCAAAGCAGCACAAACAGAAGTGGTTTATGGGTCCCAGACTCTCCTGCCTGTAGAAACGCTCTCACAATAAATACAGAAGCTGGAAACGGCAGTTTGCATAACTGCCTCTTGTCAGGTTTTCAGGTTCCAACTCTACCTCTTTTTAAACACCCTGCATCCCTAGAAAGAAACGTATAATTCAAACGTTATTTTAAAGTGTGCTACAAAACTGCAGGGAACCAGCCTGTCTTTTCAGCCTTCCTCCTACTTTCAAGGCCAGCTCTGCCGAACCATCAAAATTCCACAGTGTCTCTGATCTCCAGGGAAGCAGTCACATTGCATTTGCCATGCATCCCTAGAAATAACCCAGTGTCTAGCAGGGAGCACCTCGGTGATTCTCAGTGTGCCGGTTGTCCTGGAAGAAACGCTGCATTCATTTCCCACCTCTGTCCTAACAGAGTACGTCATACTGACTGCTGGAAGACAGCAGAAGCTTATTGCTTTACAATCTGGAGGTTTCAAGCTCAAAAATCAAGGTGTCAGCTGGCCCAAACTCCCTCAGAAACCTGGAGGAAGAATCATTTTTCTTATTTCTTTCCTCAGATTGCACGGCCATGATCAGCCTCGGTGTTCTGCAGCTAGCAAACTTACCCTCCAATTTCTGCCCCAGTCATCACAAGTCCCCCACCTCTCTGTTTCTGTGTGGAGTGGGGGTAATAATGTTTCTTCTCTTATAAGGATGCTTGGTTATATTGACTTCAGGCCCTCTCTAAGAACCTCACTGAAACTTGAATGCATATTCAAAGAGTGTTTTTCAAACAAAGTCTGTGGCTTTTGCAACATTTCTTTTTTGTGAATACAATACAACTGGTAATACAAAGCACTCTTCATCTCATTACTTTCATAATTCTCTTTGCACCTATGAATGTGTTCGGCATCTACTACACACAGGAAACGCGGTGACTAAATGCTCCATCTATAAATTGTTTAAAGTTTGAAATCTTTGGTAGCTAACATGCAAAGGGAAGTCTGTGTTGTCCACATCACAGACTGGATCATCCACACCCCAGTTGCACTATTGGCAGCAGGACAAATCACTGAGAGATAGAACAAAGCACATGGAGGCAATGTGGTAACGTAACCTGTTCTGAGACTTCCAGTCTAGCAGAGAGAACAAACTTAATGACAAGGTCAAATATCCGATGGCAGGCAGCTAGACTAGAGAGGCAGTATCTCTCTCAGAGAAAATCTGGGTAGCTATGACCCCTCTCTCATAGCCCTTTCTAGAGATCTATAGCCAACCTTCCCACTCTCCTCTCCCCTCTCTACCTCCCCTCTCCCCTCTGTCCTCTTCTCTCCTCTCTTCTTTCTCTCCCACCATACTTTTCTGCCAAAAGCTCAGACACCATTTACCTACTTCCATGATGCTGCTGGGGTCCAGTGGTGGCGAGCTGGACTAAGAAGCACTTGTCCACTCCAAGGGGCCTGATTACTATAGGGAGAGAGCTTCTAGAGGTTAGACTACATTAGCAATGACATCAGTGGCTCAGCTTGCTCTATTCTTGTATAATACTCAAGAAGGGTTCCTCACATAAAACAGAATATCTGGTTCTCTGTAGTCCTTATCTGACGACCTCATCCTGAAACTTTCCTTGCCTCCCTATCTTGGCATCAAATGGGGCATTTCAGGGACATAGTGTTAAGTGTCCTTTTTTCAGGGTCACTGAAGGATCTAAAAACATTGTCCTTGTTTGGTTCTATTGCTGTGATGAAGACTATGGACAAATGTAACTTTGGAGGAGGGGGTTTATTTGGCTTACATGTCCCAGGTCGTATAGTCCATTGAGGGAATCCAAGGTAGGAACTCAAGAAAAATCATGGAGGAATGCTGCTTACTGTCTTGCTCCCTTGAGATGGATCAGTTTGCTCTCATATACCACCCAGATCTGCATGCCCAGAGGTGTGCCAAATACAGTGAACTGGCCCATCCCATATCAATCATGAATCAAGAAAATGGCCTATAGATTGGTCATGCCGATGGTGGCATTTTATCAATTGAAGTTCTTCCCAGATAACTCTGGCTGGTGTTCCAGTTGACAAAATTAACTGGAATAGAGGCTAAGGCAGAAACCTATAAGCAGAAACAGAAACAGAGACCATGGAAGAGTGTTACTTACTAGCTTGCTTCTCATTAATGCCCAGCCTACTTTCTTACACAACTCAAAACCACCTGCCCAGTGGTGGCACTGTCTACCATGGCCTGGGCTTCCCTATATCAGTTATCAATACAGAAATACCCAAGGGACGGGCATAAGCCAGTCAAATGGAGGCGATTCCTCAACTGAATTTCTCCCTTCCAAAAGATTTTACTTTGTGTCAACATGACAAAACCAAAGGACATAACATTGAAGTAGAAGAAAGTCTAGAGCCATGGCCTCAGTTTCTTAGGGTGACAAGTACAGTCTTACTAGATTTTTCCCCAAAGAAATTTTCTAACCATGGCAAAAAGAACTTTGTGTCATTTCTACTGGAGGAACATATTTGTGGGATGTACGTCAAATGGTGGATATTGAAATGTATGGTTTGCCTTATTAATAAAGATAATGGAAACATGATATAAACTATGATATCCTCTAGGATTCACAGTGTGTCATACTTTACAGAGTTACAGAATGAGGCAAATACTAGGAAACCTAAAGGTTAATTCTGTGACAATCAAGAAGGATAAGATTTAGGCTAAGTCGTGCATAAAAATAAAAAAATGAAGTACAATGAGTAAGTTTTTTTTTTTCTTTCTTTCTTTATTTCTTTTTTTGGTCGGGGACTGGGTTAAAAGTTTGTTTATTTTTATAAGAACTGCCAAAGTTCCCCCAAGAAGTCTGTACCATTTAGCATTCTCAGCAACAATGGAGGGGCTCCCATTTCTTCATGCTCACCAGCACTCGGTACTGTAAACATTTTCATTTTGCCCATTTTAACTTTGTGCAGGCCACACCCTTGTCCTTCTTACTTCCCTGATGACTGTGAGGTGGAGAGTTTTCTACTTGCTACTTGCTATCTTTATTTCTTCTTTGTTACAAAGTTCCCTTGAAGGTATTTGGCACATTTTTAATTGGGGTTGTTCTTTAGTTTTTTATTGAGCATGTTCTTACTGGTGTATTTCAGAGCTCAGAAAGTCGGGGCAACAAGATTTTATCCTTTGTGTCTTTTTTTATGTATTTTTTTATTTTTTTAATTTTTTTATTGGATATTTTATTTACATTTCAGATGCAATCCCCTTTCCCCATTCCCCCACACCCAGGAAGCCCTTATTCCATCCCTCCTCCTCTACTTCTATGAGGATATGCTACCACCCACCCTCCCACTCCCACCTCCCCACCCATGATTTCCCCACACTGGGGCATCCAGCTTTCACTTGACCAAGGACTTCCTCACCCACTTATGCCTGACAATGTCATCATCCCCTATGTATACAGTTGGGGCCATGGGTCCCTCCCTCTGTGCTCCCAGGCTGGTGGTTTAGACCCTGGGAGCTCTAGTTGGTTGGTATTGTTGCTCTCCCCATGGGGCCCCGCAAACCCTTTCAGCTCCTTCAGTCATCTCTCTCACTCCTCCATTGGGAACCCCATGATCATATCAATAGTTAGCTGTGAGCATCCACTTCTGTATATTTCAGGCTCTGACAGACCTCTAGGGAGACAACTATATCAGGCTCCTCTCAGCATACACTTCTGGCATCCACATCAGCGTCTACCTTTGGTGACTGCACAAGGGATGGATACCCAGGTGGAGCAGTCTCTGGATAGCCGTCCTTTAGTTTCTGTCCCATGCTTTGTCTCTATATTTTCTCCCATGAGTATTTTGTTACCCTTTCTAAGAAGGGCCAAAGTACCCACACTTTGGTCTTCCTTGCTCATGAGCTTCATGTGGTCTGTGAGTTGTATCTTGGATATTGAGAGCTTTTGAGCTAATATCCAATTATCAGTGAGTACATACCATGTGTGTTCTTTTGTGACTGGGTTACCTCACTCAGGATGATATTTTCTAGTTCCATCCATTTACCTAAGAATTTCTCGAATTCATTGTTTTTAATAGCTGAGTAATATTCCATTGTGTAAATGTACCACATCTTCTGTATCCATTCCTCTGTTGAAGGACATCTGGGTGAGTAAGTTCTTGTAGTCCTAAAAGAGAGAGCCTTAAAAAATGTTGTGCTTACATGTCAAAATAATTTAATTAAATAATATTCAGCCATTACTAGATAGAATTATACTCATTTTTGGCAATTCTTAGATTTTTAGGTATCCTGCTGTACTTTGTTGCCTGTATATATTTACTATGAGGGTTTTTTTTAATGAAATAAGTATTAAGATAGGATTATGTTTAAAGATAAGGTTAGTAGGTCATTAAGCATTAGTTACTTATATACTTAAATCCTGGGACACTCAAAGATTACTTATAGTTTGGTTACTCTGTCACAGTCTATGGAAGTCTCAAGAGTGACAAATAATTCTTACATTTTCTTAGAATTTCCTTCCTCTGGATTCTGGAGATATCAGTAAAGTATGGTTTACAGGTGAGGGGAAACAGGGTGTGGCCATGAAATTTACCAAACTTCTGATCCCAAAGTGAACTGAGCCCATGACCTGGGCTAGTAGATTACCCGCCTGTCAAGGCTTCATACCCTGGAGTCTTTCATGTCTACAGCATTTGGTGAGTGAAATTCTGATGATTCATCATGATTGCCTCCCTGATTGGATCAAGAGGCAGAGAGATTATGAAACACTAATGTGCTGTATCTATTAGATGTGGTTCCAGAAACAGCCAGATGATGAGGGCTCTGGCCCAAGAAATGCTGTTTCTTCATTGGGTTTGGGTTAGTGTTTGTTTGGGAAGCACATGTTACTGTTTGTGTGTGTGTGTGTGTATGTATGTGTCTGTGTGTCTGTGTGTGTGTCTGTGTGTCTGTGTGTGTCTGTGTGTGTGTACACATTGGCAGTTGGGTTAAAGCAGAGCATAGGTCATCTGTGTTTTCTAATTGGTTATCTTAGAAAGAAAAGTAAACTGTAGAAGATCTTCCTGTGCATAGGAGCTTTCCAGAAGCAAGGAGCAAGGTGCTTTGCTAACCTCTGATTCCCACTCTTCCAAGGCCACTGGAAGAAAAGGCTTTGCTTTTATCTTTTTATTATATTTCAAAAGGTGAAGCCAAAGTCCTAGAGAGCCATTCTTCAACCGTGAAACTGATGAGATGCATTTTATTAAATTACATTTCAAAGTGATGTAGAAATAATTTATAATTAGATTTTAAAGCCAACACTCTAAGGAAATGCAAATCAGAAGCCAAGGGTGGGGAGAGACTTGAGGATTGACATCAGCAGCAGTGTGTTCCAGCTCTTTAAGGTGCTGGGGGGTTTTCTTTCTGCTTTGAGTGATCATTCTGATTAGAAGAAGACTTCAGTTTGTATTTTTCCCTCAGAACAATGAATGGTGTGTCTAATATATAATAAGAAAATGAAGATATGTTGCTATATATACAGGAATGTATCCATACGCAATATATTCTATTATCTATATATATATGAATGTATGCATCTATCTGTCATCCATATCTCCTATGACCATCAATACAAGAGCTACCTAGGCAAGAATTAGAATAACAACAGGCAGGCATCTAGTGTTGGTCTTATTTTAGCCTCTTTCTCATCTGCTCCCTAAAGAGGCCAAAGCAAGATGGTAGAAAAAATCAGCATTGATTACTTTTAACACTTCATAATTGAATATGATTATTTGCCTTCACATTCTTAAGATTCTAGAGAGATTTACAGCACTGCTTTAGAGATGATATCTAGACAGAAGATAATGGGAGTGCAATACAGAGCAATTATAAGATAATACAAGATAACCACTTCTTAACTGAGTAGACAATAATAAAAACTGAAAGACATCAAAAAAAAAAAAAAAACGAGAGCTGACATGCATGAAAATTTTTCAAGGTCACATACATAAAGTAGTGCCATGAATTTGATATGTATAAATAACCTGAAAGATTCATAAAAACATTTCAAATGCATAGACTGCTGACATCTCTTGGATTGAGCTAAAACATAGCCACTTGCTAATTCATCTTACAGGAAATTTTCAGATGCTTGGTCTTGTGCTCCAAGTTTTTGTAGTTTTCTTTAAGCATGAAAATTTCCCACATTTGCGTTGATCTTGTCTTCTGGTTCCTTGCGTTATTACATACATAGGCTGGGTAGGCTTTGCACCTACGTCTTCAGGGGCATCAGTCAAATCTGTTACCACTTGTATATAAAACACAAGGGACACATTCATTACATTGTTTATAAATGTGTCTCATAAGACATTCCACACTCATTCTTAATGCCACAAATCTATAATAAAGACTCAAACAGTCCCATATGAAGCTTGCAGCAGAGAGAGAAGGAGGCCTGGAATCAGTCCCAGCTCTGGTCTGGGAGCTCAGACAGATGGTTTTTCTACCTTGGAGTATCAGGTGCCTCCTCTAGACAATGAGAACTGCAACATATATTGGCTATGGATTTACGTTAACACGTAACATAACATAGTTGTATTATCATCAAAGAGTTGCATTGTTTTTGTTCTCTGTTTGTTTTTCACACTTTTGAATGTGAGCTAGGAGGGTTCAAAGTATTTGCAGAAAGCGTTGGGACTAGAAGGAACTCACCTGGATCCAGATCTCCCTATAGACAAGCTTTCTCCCTTATACACAGTGTGTCTGAGCTACACTAGTTATAGACATCAGCACAAACAGCACCAACTCTGCTGAGCAAATGTTTCTGTAAAATTCTGAGGTAAGAATTCCAACTTTAAGAATTCTAATCCTCAGAATAATCACTGTTCCTTCACCCTGCAGTCAATGAGTGGGTTTACTGGATAGAAGTTGGGGAAGTTTCCTTAGGGGGGGAAACAGCAGAGTCCTGGAAAAATGTCAGGGTTCACTGATTTTTGAGGCCAGTTAGTGCGTGCCAGCAAAATATGGAGACGAGGAGAGCGACAGTGGAGACATCCTTCCTCCTAGAAATCCTCAAAGCGTGGCTGCAGTGGAGTTTGGATCATCTTTGTTGTAACTTCAGAATAACCTTGAACTCAGCTAAAAATGTCCCTCTGGTTAAACTCCCCTGAGCTGACCACCAACACAGAGAAAGAGAAAAAGGTCACATGTGATGCCTACTATATCCCCTCATTGATGTGCAGAGAGAATTAGTATGATGAAACAGACTCGTGATATATTTGAAACACACATAAGGCAGAGCAGTCACACAGAATGAAAATCTATGTGCCAGACCCTGGACTTTTGCTACAAACACTCTGTCTTGGTTAACTGAACATGGTGATGTGAACACAGCATGGGTGCTACGCAGCACTTCAGACTGGGAGCACCCTGACCATGATAGAAAACCGCAGGAGGACTCTGGCATGCTAAGGTTTTAAACAGTGCTTTGATAGTGGTGGACACCAAGCTGCTTTACCTGGCCATTAAATTGGAATAACAACAAAAGCAAAACAACAACGAAAAAAATAAAGATCAGAACATACAGAGCACTCCATAAGCCAGACACTGAGAACACTGTGACTAAAAGCAGACACTGCTAGAGATTTTCATCCCACCATACTGCTGAGCTGGAAGAAGTGGATGCCAGCTCTTACACCCAGACCTTCAGCCAGAAGTTCAGGCTGATGGCTGAGACTACGAAGTGCTGGCCTCAGAGTGCTCTATAGCATCATGAATTCAGAAGATAAAATATGAAATTCAGTGTTTCTAAATCTGATTAAGAACTGAGAATGCTGCTGGAATTAATTATTTGAAGACCACTTAGGTTTTTTTGTTTGGTTGGTTGGTTGGTTGGTTGATTTGTTTTGTTTTTGTTTTTGCCTTAAATGATAGAAATTTTGGTGTGGCTTTTAGAGAAAATGCATACAAGGAACAAGTCCAGTCTCCTCAGAAACAACTTACTTCATCTAGTAGTAGAAAACAGCAATTTAATTGTATAAAATGAACGATGCAGAATAGAGGAAGCAGCCTGTTGAAGATTGCAAGAACCATTATTATTGTTTGGCCAATATATCTAGTCCTCCTCCTCAAAACCAAGTTTGGAAGTAACGATACAGACACAAGAAACACTGGCTTTAAAACTAAGAATCGTTGAAGATGAAGTTTCGGGCAAGTGTTTTAATTTTGTAAAGAATTATATGATGAGATATAACTACGAGCATGCAGACACGACTGCTGTATGTATGGAGACAGTGTGTGTATATTATAGTCTACTAGCTAAGCAGTGCAATATGCTATACTTATTATACATACAACTTTAAATACACCAGGTACTTAACACATGAAATTTTTATCAACACATATCCATCATCTATCTATAACTTATTTATCTGTCACTCACCTGTCATCCATCTATCTATACATTATTTACCAATTATCTATCTGCCATCTATTTATTCATCTATCACCATCTGTTACCTTTTTATTTATCATCTATCTGCTATCTATCATCTAATATCTACTATCAATCTACCACCCTGTCTTATCTATCGTCTATTTATAACTTACCAATCTACCTATTACCTGTATTTTTCTGTCTCATCTACCATCCATCCGTCTGTCCAACCATCCATCTAAGTATCTGTTTATATCTATCTATCTATCTATCTATCTATCTATCTATCTATCATTTCCAAAATATAATTCAGGAAGTTTAAGATCAAAATCTATATTTAAGTCTCCTATCCTACTTGATTTCTGAGAAGAATCTTTACTACGAGCTCCATGAGTTTCATAGGAACTTTTCTTTTTCTTTTTTTTTTTTTATTTTGTAGTCTCTCTTTATTTCTACATCTTTTTTTTTTATTGGAACTTTTATTTACATTTCAGGTGTTTTCCCCTTACCCCCTTTCCCCCCTCCCTCCCAGGAACTCCCTATCCCTTCCCCCCTCCTCCTGCCTCTTATGATGGTGTACCCACACCCACCCTCCCCCATACCTCACCTCCCCACCCTCAAATACCCAACCCACGATGTCCAGCCTTCATGGGACCAAGAATCTCTTCTCCCACTTATATATAGTTCCCTTGCATATATAGCTGGTCCCTCCCTAAGTGCTCCCAGGCTGGTGGTTTAGACCCTGGGGGCTCTGGTTGGTTGGTATTGTTGCTCTCCTCATGGGGTCCCTTACCCTTTCTACTCCTTCAGTCTTCACTCTATCTTCTCTGTTGGGAACCCCATGATCAGTTTAATGGTTAGCTGTGAGCATCCGCCTCTGAATGTGTCAGGCTCTTGCAGACCTCTAAGGAGACAGTTATGTTAGGCTCCTGTCAGCATGCACCTCCTGACACCCACGTCCGCATCTACCTTTGCTACCTTTGGTGACTGCACATGGGATGGATACCCAGGTGGAATGGTCTGCAGATGGCCCCTCCTTCAGTTTCTGTCCTGCACTTTGCATCCATATTTGCTCCCTTGAGTATTTTGTTACTTCTTCTAAGAGGGACTGTAGCCCCCCCCCCACTTGGTCTTCATTCTTCATGAGCTTTTGTGGTTTGTGAGTTGAATCTTGGGTGTTTCAAGCTTCTGGGCTAAAGTCCCAATAAACAGTGAGTGAATACCATGTATGTTCTTTTGTGATTGGGTTACCTCACTCAGGATGGTATTTTCTAGTTGAGAGGATTCGCGACACCATGAGGAAAGCAACAATCCAAACCAACCAGAGCCCCCAGGGTCTAAACCACCAGCCTGGGAGCGCTTACGGAGGGACCCATGGCTCCAGCTATATATGCAAGAGAGCTATATATAAGGGGGAGAAGAGATCCTTGGTCCCATGAAGGCTGGACGTCGTGGGGGGGGGATACTCGAGGGTGGGGAGGTGAGGTACGGGGGAGGGTGGGTGTGGGTACACCATCATAGAGGCAGGAGGAGGGGGGAAGGGATAGTGAGTTCCTGGGAGGGAGGGGGGAAATGGGGTAAGGAGAGAACATCTGAAATGTAAAAAAAAATTTTCCAATTAAAAAAAAAGAGTTTATCGAATTCATTGTTTTTAATAGCTGAGTAATATTCCATTGTGTAAATGTACCACATTTTTTGTAACCATTCCTCTGTTGAAGGGCATCTGGGTTCTTTCCAGTTTCTGGCTATTATAAATAAAGCTGCTATGAACATAGTGGAGCATATGTCCTTGTTATGTGTTAGAGCATCTTCTGGGTATATGCCCAGGAGTGGTACAGCTGGGTCCTCAGGTAGTGATATGTCCAATTTTCTGAGGAACCGCCAGACTGTTTTCCATAGTGGTTGCACCATCTTGCAATCCCACCAACAATGGAGGAGTGTTCCTCTTTCTCCACATCCTCGCTAGCATCTGCTATCACCTGAGTTGTTTATTTTAGCCATTCTGACTGGTGTGAAGTGGAATCTCAGGGTTGTTTTGATTTGCATTTCCCTGATGACCAAGGATGCTGAACATTTCTTTAGGTGCTTCTCGGCCATTCTCATTTCCTCAGTTGAGAATTCTTTGTTTAGCTCCATACCCCATTTTTTAATAGGGTTATTTCGTTGTCTAGAGCCTAATTTCTTGAGTTCTTTGTATATATTGGATATTAGTCCTCTATCAGATGTAGGATTGGTAAAGATCTTTTCCCAATCTGTTGGTTGCCGTTTTGTCCTATTGACAGTGTCCTTTGCCTTACAGAAACTTTGCAATTTTATGTAGTCCCATTTGTCAATTCTTGATCTTAGAGTACAAGCCATTGCTGTTCTGTTCAGGAACTTTTCTCCTGTGCCTAGGTGTTCGAGGGTCTTCCCCACCTTCTCTTCTATTAGTTTCAGTGTGTCTGGTTTTATGTAAAGGTCCTTTATCCACTTGGACTTGAGCTTCGCACATGGAGATAAGAGTGGATCGATTTGCATTCTTCTGCATGTTGTCCTCCAGTTGAACCAGCACCATTTGTTGAAAATGCTGTCCTTGTTCCACTGGATGGTTTTAGCTCCTTTGTCAAAGATCAAATGACCATAGATGTGTGGGTTCATTTCTGGGTCTTCAACTCTATTCCACTGATCTTCCTGCCTGTCTCTGTACCAATACCAGGCCGTTTTTATCACTATTGCTCTGTAGTACAGCTTGAGGTCAGGGATGGTGATTCCTCCAGAAGTTCTTTTATTGTTGAGAATGGTTTTCGCTATCCTGGGTTATTTTGTTATTCCATATAAATTTGAGAATTTCTCTTTCTAGCTCTGTAAAGAATTGAGTTGACATTTTAATGGGGATTGCATTGAATTTGTAGATTGCTTTTGGCAAATGGCCATTTTTACTATATTAATCCTGCGATCCATGAGCACGGGAGATCTTTCCATTTCCTGAGATCTTCTTCAATTTCTTTCTTCAGAGACTTGAAGTTCTTGTCATATAGATCTTTCACCTGCTTGGTTAGGTTCACCCTGAGGTATTTTATATTATTTGTGACTATTGTGAAAGGTGTCATTTCCCTAATTTCTTTTTTAGCCTGTTTATCTTTCATGTAGAGGAAGGCTACTGATTTGTTTGAGTTGATTTTATAACCTGCCACCTTGATGAAGTTGTCTATCAGGTTTAGGAGTTCTCTGGTGGAGGTTCTGGGGTCACTTAAGTATACTATCATATCATCTGCGAATAGTGATATTTTGACTTCTCCCTTTCCTATTTGTATTCCTTTGACTTCCTTTTGTTGTCTAATTGCTCTGGCTAGGACTTCCAGTACTATATTGAATAGGTAGGGAGAGAGTGGGCAGCCTTGTCTAGTCCCTGATCTTAGTGGGAATGCTTCAAGTTTCTCTCCATTTAGTTTGATGTTGGCTACTGGTTTGCTGTATATTGCTTTTACTATGTTTAGGTATGGGCCTTGAATTCCTGTTCTTTCCAAGACTTTTACCATGAAGGGATGTTGAATTTTGTCAAATGCTTTCTCAGCATCTAGTGAGATGATCATGTGGTTTTTTTCTTTGAGTTTGTTTATATAGTGGATTACATTGATGGATTTCCGAATATTGATCATAGGAACTTTTCAAACAAACAAATAACAAAAAAAAAAAGTGCATTTCAACAGATGTTTTTAAATGATAGCCTACAAAAGAACATACATATTCTCCCTTAAAAAAAAAAAAAAAGTAACTTCATGCAATGTATTCTGTTAGTGTTTTAAATTGCAAGGATTGCTACAATAAAGTACCACAATTTAGTGGGTTTAAACAACCCCCAAATTGATTTTGCAGATTTGCTATTGGATGTGGGCTGGTTGCCTCCATCACAGAACTTTGAGGGTGAGAGCTGCTTCGGGCTCCCTGCTAGACCTGCATTTGAGATACGTAGGCAGCTACGTAGCAACACAGCATCTCCTGTGTCTTTTGGTATCTTCTCTGCTTATGTCTGGGTCTACATTTCCACTTATACATTAGTCATATTGTACTAGGACTCATTCTAATGTCTTCATCTAATTGTATTCTGGGAAGACACTCTCTAAATGAGGCTGCATTTCCCTGTGTCACCAGTCCCATCCCTGGTCCTCATGCCCATGCTGACTAGTTGCTTTCACATTTCTTTAACATTACTCAATGTTATACTTAAATCTGGTATAGTCACTTGAATGAGAATGGTCCCTGCAAGCTAATATATCCGAACACTTGGTCCTCAGTGGTGGAAACTGTTTGGGAAGGACTTTGAGGTACGGCCTTCTTAGAGGTGGCATATCACTGGTGGAGACCTCTGAAGTTTCAAAATCCCATGCCATTCACTGTTATCCCTCTCTGCCTCTTGCTTGTGGGTCAAGGTGAAAGCTCTCAGCTATTGTTTTAGTGCCATACCCACCTGCCTTCCTGCCTGCCTGTTGCCATTCTCCTGCTTTGATGGTTATGGACTTTAACGCTCTAAAAACTGTGAGCCACTACCAAAACCTTTCTTCTATAAGTTGCCTTGGTCATGCTGTCTTATCCCAGCAACAGAATACATCTAGTCTTCTATATTATCAGCAACAGTATCTGCTCCCCAGAATCAGTTTCTTGGAGACCAAAAACTGTACCCAGTTTTCTTGTCTGCCCACCCCCCATACGAGCCCTTTGAACTCTCCCCTAACAGTTCAGCTGTTCATATGCTGACAGATTCCATCGTCAGTCTCTGCACTTTCCTCTTCAAACGACTCAGAACCAGGGCAGCTGCTACTTCAGTCATAGGAACTCTTGCCAAGTGATCTGGCCAAGGCATTTTTAAACACATCTTCTTTGGATCCTTCTGCTGCCCTTGGTCGTGATCCTTGAGACATCTCTAATGTCTAGAACTACTGCTTCCTTCTCTCAAAGCTCTTATATGTCATTCCTCAGTATCTACATTGAGGATAGGCGTGAATGCTTCGGGGTACAGCCTGTAACTCGGAAGCAGCTGTGGTTTTCCTTGGGATGACAACAGAGTTAGGTAGGGATGTTTTGTAGAAAGAAATATCAGTGGGGAAGTTGTAAGGGAAAGTGTGTCAATTGATTATTCAGGAACTCTAGAATCTCTGCAACAAGGTCTTCAAAAATGTAGTGTTTGGTATTTGGATCTTCCCCTCAGTGCTGAAGTGTTTATTCGATTCCAATGAATTAATTGTAAGGGCACTGCTGCAAGCCCAGGTACTCACAGCATAGTTCATAGCACACTCACTACATAGGGTCAGGGACGTGTCCTCAGCTCCACTGGTTTTAATGCTGTATGGGGAACACGAGTATTGGGACACATTAGAATCATGTAAAAATGTGAGGACAAGTATTATTAGACACCAGCCTTCCTTTTCTCAAATTAATGAAATTGTTAATACAGTAAAAGTATGATATATTTTTGATAGAGAAGATCCAGCTGGTGGGAAGATTGTTTTCTGTATATTTAATGTGGTCTTACATTCTCAGAAAATGGATTTAAAATATGTATTATGCCATGCTGAGAAAGGAAATCTAACTTGTCTGTCAGTGATATACATTCCTGGTATTTGCCAGACAGATTCTTGGGGGACAAATGATAATACATTCAGGCAGGCAAAATCACATTAAATAATTCTACCAAATAATTGCAATGAATTTATAGCAGATTAGAATCAAGAATCACATTAGCTGAAACATTAAATTATGATGCAGGCTCCATTTTACTTAATACTCATTTGAACAGAAAAAGAGAATTCAGTTACTGGGATCTTAAAATAACATCAGCTTGTCTGGTTTGGAGATGTACAGAAATAATGAATGTGCCTGTTTTGTTCTTTCTACTTAAGTGTGTATTAGATTAAATTTCCATTTGACCTACTCCATCAGTAAATGCGTAAATCCAGGGATACTTCCCACGGACAACCATTAGGCTGGATTCCTTAATTCACAATGTTGATAAGATAAGGAGGAAAGAAAAAAAGAGGATATATGTTTCTCTCCCTCAAGCAGGTCACAAAATGGAGAAAGGCTGGAACTTCCCAGGGAAAAACAAGGCTCAGTTAAGTGTCCACTCCACATCGCAGCGCATCTTCAGGGAAGACAGGATGCCCATCCAGTGTTCATTCTACAGTGCTAATAACAGGACACCTGGGTGATACTAGTCTTTAATTTTAATCTATTTTGTTGGTGCTAACTGAGAACATAGTATTTGTGTGTTATGCTTACCTGTACATGTACCAAAATGAATATGAGTTATTTTAATTCTGTGACTGTGGGGGAAGGGGCTGGGGAGAAAGAGGAGGCAGAAAAAAGAGAAAGAGAGAGAGATTATAATATGTACATAGAATTATATACAGAATTCAGGGCTTTGTGCGTGGCCTCAGTGACTTAGTTAGGATTTCTGCTGCTGCAACAAAACACAATGACCAAAAAGCAAGTTGGGGAGGAAGGGTTTTTTCAGCTTACTACTTTCAGAACATAGTCCATCATTGGAGGAAGTCAGAACAGGAATTCAAACAAGGGTGGAACTTGGAGGCAGGAACTGATGCAGAGGCCATGGATGTGTTACTGTGTATAGCTTGCTTCCCTTGGCTTGCTCAGCCTGCTTTCTTATAGAATGAAGAACTACCAGCTCAGGAATGACACCATCCACAATAGGCTGGGCCCTCCTCTATTGATCACCAATTGAGAATATGCCTTACAGCTGGATCTCATGGAAGCATTTCCTCAACTGAGGTGCCTTCCTCTTTGATGACTTTCACTTGTGTCAAGTTGACATGTAAACCCAACTAGTAATGGAAACATACCTTTGGCTTACAGTTTTTCCATCTTAAAATATATGCATTAGGAAAACTTTCATTTTACCTAGCCTTCCAAAATTCCTTTGTTTTAAACCTTTGGAATGGAAAGCAAATGAGAGACAATGACAGATCTCAGGCAGCAGTTAGTTGATCTCTATCCAGTTATAAATTGTAATACTTAATTGATTGCAAACGTATTTTATTTGAGTATTATTTAAAATTGTAATCGGCCCAATTCATTCTCAATAGCAACTTAGTTTCAAATATTCTATCAGTTACTTTGATAGACACTGATACAGAGGCTTCTCCGGAGCAGTGGTGTGAATCCTTCCTAAACTGGGAGCAATTTAAAATATTCTCATTAATCTCTATACAGTCATTTCTCACTCTATACTAGAAATTCTCAAATAGTTATTATTCACGAAAAAAAGTAGTTCTGTCATGCAAACGATGGGCTTTATAAAACAGGAACCCTTGATGACAGTTTTGCCTGTAAAGAATTTTAAAAATCATTCGCTCATAGAAACCAATATGAAACTAACCAACTCAACACATGAAGGTGCACTTTATTTAGACCAATATGTCTTATGCTTAGAACTTAAATGTACTGTGAAGTTCATTCCTACTGATCTCAGACATATACTGAGGCTTTACAGCTGACTCTTCTCCTACCATTACCGTTCTTGGTGAAGCGGTCAAACTCTTACTGCTGTAGACATGACGTGCTTTGTGATGCCCACCAGAATGCCTTAGATCTTTGCTTATTTCCCAGGATATACTGTCTCTTTTGTTTATCTCTCCCCTTGTTTCTCCACAAGAATACAGAAAGCATTAATGAGTGTCTCTGATACCCAGACATAGAGTGAGGTGTTATATGCAGTGGAGTCAAAAGTGAATAAACCTGGGTTTGTACCTTCCAGGAGGCCACAGACAGTTAAAGCAGACAGGCGCATGGGACTGTCAGCATCACAGGGGATGACACATGTGCGGTGGGAACTACTTGGTAACTGAGTGATGAACAAGCTATGGGCTGAATCCTTGATAGTAAACAGTTGCCAGTGTGACCAGAAGAAACGAGGAGTAAAAAGGTGTTGCTAATCCTACAAACTAGTTCTCTCTCTCTCTCTCTCTCTCCTCTCTCTCTCTCTCTCTCTCTCTCCTTTCCTTTCCTTTCCTTTCCTCCTCCCAGTCTTCATCCCATTCAGGAATCAGGGAAGTCTATCAATGTGGAATGTAGTGACCACAAACCACATATTCTCAGAACTGTGCTGGTAACTTCTCTTTTTAAAACAGTAGTAACCAAAACACATCTGTAGCTTCACCACTTTTTCTGTGGCCAAACTCTTTAAGAATGATTTCGAGTTGCTACTGGATTATTAACTGTCAGTATTGGAGAATTTAGACATTCTCTCCAACATTGACAACTAGTAATGCGTTGGTTCTGGTCAACCCTGCCTCATCACTACCCTAGAACAACTACCTTATCATCAGAGATGTGAACCCTCACCTCCAGTTTGAGTGCTTTTCTCCAAAGCATTTTCCAGTGGTCAGGGATTGGCTACTTTACCACATTAGGATTTCTAGCTGAGAATAGTGGAGTCTTCTGGAAACTGATTGATGTGGTGACAGAAAAAGGTTCACAGATCATGGCATTTAAATCATAGAGAACAAAACCCTTTCCCCTGCTTTGATGAGTTCAATGACATTGCTGATTAGAACAACGAAGGGTAACCTCATGCAAAATAGATTATTAGATGTAGACTAGGAAAAAAAAAAAAAAACCACATGGAGATGGCAAAGGCCACCCTCTGTGACAGCTTCCTCCACAGCCTGAAGCAGATAGGACAGGATGATGTAGGCAGAGAGAAAACCCTTCCCAGAGAAGAAGACATGGGCTAGGAAGCTGGCAGTACAAGCTCATAAACAGCTTCCAAAAACCTGTATGCAGAGAAGCCAGAGAGCCTGTTGGAGTAATTAATCCCTAAGAATATAATTACTCTAAATCTTATCCTGGAGAACAGGTACCTGCACTGATATTTGCATCTGCAAAAAAAAATCAATGCTAAGCCTGGAGCTTCGGAGATAATTAGGGACCAAAACATAGTGCTGGCTTCAAACCTCGACCCCAGGTGCTCACTCTCTTACTGCAGACACTAACTGTAGATGAGATTTCAGTAAGGGGAGATCGATCTTTAATCACACTTGAGTTTGAGCTGTAACAGGATTCAAATATGTTGGGCAAAGTATGTACGGAAACAACTTTTCTGTGTGCTTTTCTTGGAAGAACTAAGGTGAGGCACACCAACGTTCTGATGCTCCAACACCAAGGACAAGCTGGAGATGCAGACTGAGAAAAAGAAATACAAGTGTGTGAACAATTCCAAACCATGCACAGTAAAGTGCATAACTGACTGGCTTGAAGCCAACCCAAACTGTAGCTCAACGAAGGCAATGGAGCTGAGTGTGTTCCTAGAAATCATGCCAGTGGGACAGAGACAAAGAACTGATGCCAGGTAATGGAAGAAAAGAGGAAGCAAAAGAACAGAAGAAAACTCGAATGAGCAGTGGTTATGAGAAGGAGTAGGGCTGAGGGAGGCAGGCCAGTGGCAGGAGAGACTGCTGAGCAGATGAGAGAATGTGGGCCCAGTTCATCTAAACCAGGGAGAAAGGCATTTCCTGACCTCAGAGAGAAAATGGGTGCCAAGTAGATATTAAAGAAGAATAGACAGTAAAGATGGAAGATTGATAATAGATGAGTGGAAGACAGGTACATAGATGAATTGATACATAGATATGATGAGATAGATAGATAGATAGATAGATAGATAACAAGATATGAAGGAAGATAACCACCCTTCAGAGTAACATGAGACTAAAAGTCTGGTGGCACCCAAGCTGACATGTGACATTAATTATCATGGTGCTCCTACATAGAAGTCTAAGCATTAAAATGCAGAAGAGACAAACAGCTTGGGACATGGTAAACATGAGAGAAAGAAAATGAAAGGAAATTATGTCATACCACAGAAGAGGTGATGTTTGAAAGCTGGACGCCAATATGTGACACTGTTACATGAAGCAATTGTTCTGCATATAACATATTACAGGAAATTAAGATTCTCAATGAAGAATTTAAATTACGAATTTGGAATGAAAAATAAATAGGATGAATTTTCAGGGGGAGATGCACAAGAACTTTAGTCAATTTACAGCTATTAACTTCCTGTAATGAAGACTGAAAAGTCTCATTAAAGTGATTAGTTTAGGGGGGGACAGCTTTAGAGAACTTTCAGAAGGCCATGGGTACATTTTTCTTCCTTCTCAGTTTGAAATCTCCTGAATACAAATTCAGTAGCCTTCAAGTTTGAAATCGATGCTTACCCTTGTTCCTCCTCCTCTTATTCATATGCGTCCATCCCAACTTCCTTAATATTTCATGGAGAAGGAATTTTTCAAGTCACAGTCAGGACTCGCTGTTCTCAAACAAGTGCCCACTCCTAATAAGCCAAACACACTGGGCAGAAGCTTCCAAGTGTGGAGAGACATGAACATAAGAGATCCAAAGCAAGAATACAGAGTCTGATGCTGAGAAGCCTCCTTTCTTAGGGAGGAATGTAAGAGGGGCTGAAATAACGCTGTAGATGTCCTGCCATCATTTTGCCTCTTAAGGGTAAAATTGTCCATATAATTTTCTGTGATGTGTTTACCTACCATGTCCTATGTCAAGTCACTAGATTACAAAGTGTTAGACTATCTGACAACTGGCCCATGTAAGTGGTCCAAGCTGATCCCAAGAGAGTACAAGCATCAGAGCTTATTATGCCAAAGCCACCCGGAATAGTCTCTACAGGAAGCTGCAGCCACTGTTCAGGAAGACCTGACTTGATGGAGGAGGTCGCAAGGAGGAAGCTGCATGTGGAGCACGGGTCACCCCCATATCCTCTGGAGATTCTCATACATTGTCCTTAGAACTACTGGTCCTGAGATGCCCAGCCATTATTGCACCCAAGTCTCGCTCTGAGCCTCACTTCAAAGAATAGTCCTTAGGCTTTCTACCAAGCAGTACAGAAGTGATCTGACCACATCCTGAATTGTTTTTACAGGAAATACAGGGCAAATCAATTACATATCCCATGTGCCTGGTTATTCCAAACACATTTCAGACTACTTTTCTGTCTGATTCAGGTATCCTTGGTAGATTAGTATCCATGGAAACATGAAGTTTTACATCTGCAAATAGTCTCTTTAAGCAGTTAAAGTAGCAAAGATTGTTGGAGCCTGTCTGATCCACTGGTCATAAATACTTGCAATTTGGTCATATTTGAAGAGTGTTTTGGATTTATGAAAATATGTGAACTAAATTGCTTTTGGACTAAAACCAAACATTACAGACTTTGTCTAAAAAGATAAGTGTAGAGAAAGAAAATGTAAAACTGGAACAGGAAATAAAAATATAGCTATGTGGGTTTTAAAATTAAAGTATCAGTTGTACTGAAATAACTAGTCTATTGCTCTGTCTCTATAGGTCTGTGTGAACACGGTGTTCTGCTGTACTCACCCAGCTTCTAGACTGTGGGAGCTCAAGAGAAAACAATAGGCCGTTTGATTGGCTGTTACTGCTATGGCCACAGGATCACAAGCATGCACCATAGGGAGCAGGTGTGCCGTTTGTTTTACCTGCCTCCTTTACTTAGTTTGTTTTCAAGGTTCATTTGTATTGTAGGATGTGCATAGACTTGTTTATTTTTGTTTTTCTTTGGAGTAAATAGTCCACATTTTACTGCTTCTTATCATCAATTTATGATAACCAATGAAGGATGGTATTTTTATAACAACATTAATAAGATATACCTTATATCTAGAGTTTGTCTAAATACATATACAGAACCTGGTAAGCTCTTTATAGCGTCATTTCTGTGTATGTTTTCAGGGTTGACCATTTTGTCATTTTGTCTTTAGATGTTTTGATTAAACATATCAAACCTGGAAATACATGAGGAAGGACAATTCTAACTTATCTCAAGTGACATATTTCTGTAAATAAAAGTAGAGTTGCCTCTGAAACGTGGCAAAAAATAACACCCCTCTCTAATATATTTTAAATTCATTCCTAACAAAAATAAACTACTGAAAGACAATGTTTAATTTATGCTGATGAAACTTACTTTGCATGAGGTCAGTTACAAGGTGATTTGTTTAAGTGGCAGAATTAGATTTTTTTTTTTTCAGGTATTTGGTACAAACTTTCTCCAGAATTTAGAAATCTTCAGGCATGCACTATATTCACATTGAAATTTACCATAGAATGAGAATGCAATCATGGAGAGGAAAGAGGACTCACTTTCTTATTTTCCCTTCATAGAGGCAGGCCTAGAAACATAGCTGGAGAGCTCCTTTCATACAATAGAGGTGGTACTGACACAACAGGACCAAAACTACCCATAGATTCCTGCTGAGGCTACTCCACTTAGCCCTCAATGGGAAACAAACAGGCCAATCCCAAACACTAGTGTGAGTTCATCAAGGCCTGCACCAGGCACCGGGTCTTGACCCCATCCCTCCACACACACAGAACAATCAGCTTGCACACATGTAGGTGCTGCCCCTGTACCTGATTCAGAGCATCCATGGTGTCCACATCTGGATTCTACCTGTATCATTTTGCTAGGCAATTCCAGACTACCCAGTTTCCATCCATCATTATCCTAGGTAGATGGATCACAGATCTGCAAATCCACCTTTTGCTGATGAGAATAAGTCTACCAAGTGTCTCAATTTTTGTGACTATGACTGCACTGGGATAGACATGCTGCATCGTTCTCACAATCACCCAAGAAGGAGGGTGTTACTAGTCTCACGTTAGGGAATAGAAATTTCCATAAAATTCCACAATTCTAGGGAATGGGGATTTTTCAGAAAATATTCTGATTTGGGGCTCTCCTTTACATCATGACTTCCTTTCAGTACACTCATTTCCCCAAATCCTCAGGCACCTTCTTGGACCTCTCTACCCCTAACTCTCCCTGCGTGATTCATTAGTGTTCTTTCTCTGCTCTAAAGCAAGGTCCAAGTGCAGTTCCTCCCTTTGGGGCACATACTGTTGGCCAAAGTTCCAACAATTTAGCTCCACAGGGGACTTAAAGGCTCTCCATTGCAAAAACCTTCCAGGGCCTGCTCACTACTCCGAAGATAAGTCATAAACACCTCAGCCTGAGTTTCAGCATTAGGCCCCTGTCTAAGTGCCTTGGACACCTCAAGGCTCCAAAGAGGCTCAAGCAGTGTTGGCAGTCTTCTGACTTCTCATAGTCTTTCCCGTCCTTCAGATCCAGCCCACCCCATTAAGGTGAACCTTAAACTCAACACCATCATATCATTTCCCTGATGTCCTTGAAAGCACTGGACTCCGATATATTCCAAAGCCCTTGGCTATTAACCTGGCATCACTTCTGGGGCCTGTCGTTCTTAGGTGGAACTCTCTGCCTCATTAACTGTCTCGCAGTGTGATTATAACACAGGCTCCAGGAGCCTTCTGGCACAGGTACTTTGAACTTCATGTACACTCAACAACTTGTCGTAACAAACTGATATTTGGGTCGTTTGCTCTCGACTAAATATTATTTGATCTCTTTCCGGGGCTTCTCACTTGGTTCTGCCAACAGGGAGCTGCAGAGAAGGAAACAGCCAGGACCCCGAGGTGTCCTCTCAGTGAGCATGTCCTCCTGCCTCCAGCTTCAACTGGTCAAGATGCTTTATTTACAGCCATTGCTGTTGCTTCCTGAAATGTCCATTACTCACACAATCAGGTCTCTGCACTTTTCAATGCTGAGATTCTTCATCACCTGTGGTTAGATTCTTATTGATCTTGATTACAGCCTTGGAAACTCCAGGCTCGTTGCCTCAAAGTAGAGAGGCCAACGGGTGAGTGGTAGAGCCAGGGAGAAAGTGGCAGGATCTTGATTGATCCAGTCTGCCAACATTACTTCCTGTGCTTAGGACAACTCAATTAACATCATTTCTGTCCCCTGTGGTCATTGAGTGACCACCTTGATCAGAAACTACCATCCTGCTGTTTACTGTGTGACACTAACTACTTTAATTTCTGCTGTCTTTGCAGAGACTCCTTCTGAGGTCAGTCTACAGTACTTTTTCTAGCTGAACTTCAGCTAGAAACTTAGTTTGAGGCATTCAAATGTAATAGAGAGTACTCTGGCAAGAGTCTGGCTAGCAAGAATGCCATCCTTGCATCTGTCCTCAGGCTTTGTCTCCAGATCCCTGCTAGGATTTGCTAAGGGTGAGCACAGAGGCATTGAGTGTCTATAATACAGAAGCAAAAAATTTCAGTTGAAGTTGCCTCTATCCCATCCCCCACCTTTATTTTGTTTCTGAAATGACCCCTCCTCCTCCAAACCTGTGTCATCCTGACATTCTGTGTCATGCTGTCCCAAATATATCCCATCAGAAATATAACTGCCCATCAAAATGTTGGACAAGAAACAAGCCACACTAAAACAAAGAAGGTTGATTATTTTACTTTAGAGAGCCTAACTTGTTATCAACCAAAGTCATAAAATTAAATAGATTCCACCCTACATACCATTGGACTGAAAAAATCATGCTCTCCATGGATCTAGAATGTTCTGTCACTGTTTGAGAACTTAAATGCATGACATGACCACAAGATGGGCTACTCAATTGTACACACTTCTGGCCTTGGAATTCAATTCAGAACCAAACTTTTCATTAGTCTGAAGCTTGCTCTACATGGAAAGAGGAAAATATTTATGACCTTGTAGCTTCCAAACTCATTGATAACCCAGTGTCCTTGTTCAGACACTTCTGTCTCTCTAGGGCCAACCCTTCCTGCTTCTATCCTGGCAGAAGTACAAATCTACTGGTGAGAAAGCAGAACTTCTGTCCTCTTCTGCTCTGCCCCTTCCCACAGGAGGATGACCCTCTCTGACTTGCATTGCACTAATCTATAATGGTTTTGCTGTTCTAAGTCCTCAGGGTGGTGAGTGTGTCCTTTAGTAGAAGATGTTTCAATGGAGTAAGAATAAGTGATCCATGTTTTGTTTTCTTTAACATTTCTAAGGAGAAGTTATGAAGGAACTTGGCAAAGTGTCTCTAAGAGCATCACCTAACCATGGTACTGTCACCTGCCTACATAGTTTGTAGGTTGAGGAAAAAGGGAAAGGATGGAAAGGAAAGAGAGTACAAGGGAAGCAAGAAGAACGAACAGTCAAGTTGCAAGTGAGTTAAGGACCACTTACAGTGATCCATGTATCAGGCTGCAAAAACTACTGAAGAAAGACAAGATGCAGACGTTCTAAATGTGGAGATGGGGAGCACAGAAAATAGCAAGTTAAAAGTGTCTCCAAAGCAAGAACAAGTCATTCATGAAATCCCGTCTCCAGTGGCAGAAATACTCAAACTCCAAAGGCCATTAGAGATGCTGGCTTCCACCTCAAACAATGACCATGAGGGAAGGAAGAGAGGACTGGGTGATGGGCCTTATTGGACTTCTTTGGTAATAGGCTTAGACATGTCGTGTTACAGACATGAACATCTTGTCTTTTGCCTACCATGAACATGTGCGTCATAAATGTTCAATACTTTACATCAAATGATGGTATGGATAAAGTATTCTATGTTCTGTTTTGCACATGTTCATGTGGTGTGTGTGTGTGTGTTCACATGTGTGGGGGCATTTTTTTGTATACAGATCCACTGGCATGGATGAGCACATAGTTTGAAGGCCCAATATTGATATTAAGCGTCTTTCTGAATGCTTCTCCACCTTATCTATCGAATCAGGAACTCTCAATAAACCTGAAGCTTGCAGTTATGGCTAGTCTGGATAACCAGCTTGCTCTGGAGAGTTCCTATCTCTACCACCTGTGTACTAGACTTAAAAGTGTGTGGCAACATCCACTAGACTTTTATATGGGTTCTGGGGATCTGAACTCTGGTCCTCAGACTTGCACACACGTTGTTTACCTGCTGAGCCATTTAGAGTCTAAAATCAAAGTTTCTTATGTTTGGTTTGGATAGGCCTACATTTGGGGGGACTATTGGGCTTTTCCCATAAACAGTGATAGTAAGAAACATATTGGAGATGCTCATGCTATATGTAATTTCTTGCACATGAATTCTCTCTGCAATGTAAGACAAATATATTTCACTCCTATGCTAGTCAGCCAGAATCCAAGAGAGTAAGAAGACCGGTCTGCAGAGCATGGGGCTGTGTCGTGCTCTTCCTCACGGTGAGCTAGTTTTGAATACTGTTGGGTACTTAGAACTCTTTATGTCAATGCAAGAAAATTTTTTTCAAAAGATAAAAGGAAGAAAACAACTATAAAGTCATTAAAAACTGTCTAGCATGCAAGCCCAGTACTGCAATGGGATCTGACAGCTGAACTTTATAAAAAAGAATGAGCTAACTTTACCTGGTGAAGTTATTGCTTGTAAAGGTTGATTCAGCTAAAATCCTTTATCAAAATGGCAGTTGATAAGGTTGTAATATCAAAAATAAATTAAGAAATAATCTCTGTTCTTTAAAGGAAATAGCTGAACCAGAGTCTAAACCCCCCACATGTGATTATTTCTCATGAGGAAGCTCTAGTCCTCTCCTACCTTTTGCATTACAGCCCAAGGAAGACCCTTCTTGGTGACATGAAAACACCCCAAGTTGTTGGGATAAGAGTCGCTGTCCACCTGAGAGCATCCCAGACACTAGTAGCCTTTCAAGGCCTGAGAACAGGATCTGAGAAAGAACAGTCAGTGACCCCAGAACATACACACTTGTCTAGATAACACCTGCAGTTTTCTTCACTCAGCTAAAGTCATAAAAAGCACACAGAGTATTATTTCCATGCCTGAAAACATCACAGAAACACTGTCCCATAGTCCAGTTCTGGGCACCTCTTCTGAAGCATAGACACTACGGCTGCTGAAGTTAGAAGAACCCAGCCTGCACCCAAGTGGGTAGGAAACTGCTAAGTTTTAGATCTTTATTGTAGACTCTTCTAATGAGTGCATACATTTTGCTCAGTACATGGCACATGTTGATTACAGCACAATGAAACATCAAGTCTGTACTAACCACGAAGTTAACTCTTAGCTGATTAGCTCTTGTTGTTCAAATCATCAACAGTTTTACAAAGCTGTGAACCCTGAACTGCAAGAATGTTGTGGGGTTACCAAGCTGCTTTTTGTAATGGCTCTTTGAGAATGTGGGTAACCTGAGATACTTATTCTCAGTGTATCACATCCTTACAATGAGTTTTAAACTATTGAAATGTCTTGAAACAATAATGTCATTTTCTGTTTTCCCTCCTCATTTTACTTAAAAATATAGACTCCACCCAATGTAGTTGTCTTTGGCTACTTTATGGGTTCTTATTTTTCCACCCTTCTCACCCTTTTTCCACCCTTTCAAACCCCTAACACTAGAAAAGATAGAAAAAGAACAGAAAGAAAGATATTTCTGAATAAAGTCAAGTGTCAGAAAGTTGACATTATCTTTAGACTACTTACTACCAAGTAGGGGTGTCGAGTTCCTTGGGCAAGTTTGATCTTTGCCATTAAGATATCTAATAATCTTCTTGTTTCTTCTTTGTGCACAAATTTTTTTTTTTTTTTTTTTGACTGCTGGATGCCAGCAGTTACTGTGGCTTCTTTTTTTTTTTTTTTTTAATTTATTTAGTTATTTAAATCACATCATAACTTTACTTATTTACACAGAGGTTATAAACACAAAAAGGCAGATGTGGGGAAGGGAATGGCACCGGAGCATAGGTGTTCAGGGGGAGTACAGATACCTTTCAGAAAGGGTATCAGCTGGGTGTAGGTTCAGGGGACAGGTCACTATGACTCTGCCTATGATTCACTTGTCTTTATCTAAGTTGGTACTGTCCACCGAGGCTGCCTATTTATAAGACCTATGACTACTTGGTCTGGTAAATTTCCACAGAAGCTCCCTGTTTACAATAGCTTATAGCCTTCTATTTTAGTGTTTTTCCACAGAGACCCAAGACTTTGTGTTAGCATGCATGTATGTCAGGTCTATTGCTGACTTTAGGCCTATGGCTGATTTTAGGCCTTTAGTGTATATGCAGGGCTGCTCCTGACATCTCCTCCCTTCTCTAAGTATACAAGGGCCTTGGCGATTCTATTCTTGCAAGGGTGGGGATAGAGGCCTGACCTCCAATAATTGAAGGAGACCTTGTAATGGCTCCAGTCCTCCTGTCAGTTGTCCAGTGAGGCATGAGGGCCATACCCATCCGGATGTCTTTTTCCTGGAGAGGGGATACTTTTGACATCAACCCCTATGCAGTCAGGCTTGTCCCTCAGGGAACCCAAATAGATATTTTTAACTTTTATTTATATTCCCCTACAGTGTGCACAAATTCTTAACAAATTGCAACCAACAACAAACAACAACCAACCAACAACCCATGCTGCCTCTTGAAGTCCTATACCCTCTGAAATGTCCCCAGAATTCCAAACATCACACTATTGCAGAAACTATCTGCAGCTGCAAAATCATGCCCATGCCAGAGCATGAGGCAAATCACAGTCAGCTGCTGTGGACAATCTTGACCAGCTCCGTATTCTACACCTGGGATTAAAACAAAAACATTCCTATACTATTTCTGTGTTTTTAAAGGAACCAAAATTCCTAAATTGTCACTACAGCCCAATGTAAAGATATAACCCATGGCTATAACATACTCTACTACAGTGATCAGTTGAACCATTTATAAAAAATATATATTAGAGAGTAAATTCCAACATTAGGAGTATTAGCTACGCTCCCAGAGGACCCAGATTTGATTCCCGTAACCCATATCATAGTCTATAACTGTCCATAACTACAGTTCTAGAAGATCAGATGCCCTCTTCTGGCCTCCATGGACACCAGGGATACATTAACGCACAGATAGACATGGAGGCAAAATATCATACAGATAAAATAAAAATATGTAAATCTATAAAACTTGAATTATTGATATTTCATCTGTCAGTATTTTTAATTAATATTCATATGTATGCCATTATTGTTCTATCTTAGAAATTACTCTTCCACCACAAGCTTTGTCTGCTCACCAGGGCTCACCAGCCTTCTGCTGTCTGCAATTGTGCTGTGCACAGGTCCTGTACTATTAGTTACTTTCTCTTCTTTTATTTCGAATGCTTAGGTACAAAGATGCCATTTTTAAAGGCCACAGTGCTTACAATTTGGGGAAAACGTGCTCGAGTCCTAACTGGTGTGACAGCGTATTTGACTACTAGGGGATCTTAGAACATGTTCAGTGGTTCCTAAGATAAGAAACTTGAATTGTTGAGTAATATTCTGTTCCTGAGTATCTAAAGTCTCTATAGAAAATTCATAAATGTTGAAATAGAATTCGGTTTATTTACTTTCAGAAGTACAGAATGTAATTTTAGGTTTATTGAGGATAGCAAATACTTACTTTACAATATGATAATCTAACTGAAAGGTGGTGGCTTTGGTACAAAATTCATGCCCCCTAGACTACAGTCCTCTGCGTGCTCCTCACGGCAATGTCTCTACTGTGAGTTGGGTCTCATATGACAAGGGTCTCTTTTTTTTTTTCAGTAGTAGCATATGTCAGCTGTCAAAAAATAGGCTATTCCTTTAGCATGGAGAATAAGGGTTTCAGACTGAACCCATCCAATTATCACCACAGTATGCTCAAATCTCTCAAAGGAAAAAAATAACATGATTTCTCTGCCCCAGTACCCTTGATGGATTTAAGAAACCACCTGCTCTAAATTAAATCCTGTGGCAACAGAGCAAATATTGCCTCATATTAAAGTGGAAGAGATAACCAAAACAGCTTTAGAATCTCCACTTAGAAAAGTTTAAGGAGATAAATTACATATTCACAAAATCCCCAGATGATTGAAACACCAAGAATCCAGGCTAAAAGATGATCTTTATAACTTACCGGTGCCCAGCAGTTATAACTTATAAGAGGTCCTTAAAAGAATTATTCCACAATTCTGGACAGTTAGAGTTTGGCACTTTCTTAGATGAAAATCTCCAGCTAAACCCATCTCTTATTTCCTTTTGGATTAGTGGCATTTAGCATAGACTATAATTATCCTTTGTTTTCTGCTTTTTCCACTATAACTTACCTTAATATCACTTGTGAAAAACAGTAATTAACATCTGCTTTGTGGATTTACTCAGAAGGAATTCATTGAGTATCAGGGTTAGCAACATCCGATGACATTAGATTTGGACAAGAAGGGCATTTCCCCAATCACTCCTAATTCCAAGTTAATGAAGAAAAAAAACTCTTCAATTCCTTTAATGCAAAGTTGTTTATAAATGTTGGAGTGTATACTAATGATGCTCTGTGCTGCCCAATGGAAAATATGTGGAGATATGTGCAGTTATAAGAAAAGTACAATGATATAGTGCAGAAAATACCATAATGAAAACCATTATTTTATATACAACTTAAAATGGTAATAAATAATGAATACCCTTCCCATTATACAGAGAATAAAGAAAGTGGGAGAGGTAGAGAGTGATAGGATGGGAAAGAGGGAGACGGTAGGATAGAAGCAAAGGAAGAAGACAGACAGGGGTGAGGATGAGAGGCAAAGATAGAGAGACTGAGATAGAGAGACAGAGAACATATCCACAATCCATTGCCCCATTAGATTAGTATGGTCTGTAGAGTAAACTTCACTAAAAGATATTTTCACTACCTTTTGAATCTAATGAGAATATTGATTTTTGACTGATTTATGATCATGTTTCAGCTATTCTCTTCTCCATTTAGATTTAGAAATGCCCATACCTGGCCTTAAAATAAAGCAAAACTGTAAAGAAGACAATCTATGTCCTGACCCTTCATGAATACATTTCTTTCGTCTTTTTACTATCCCTATTTCTTGACAAACTCTCAACCCAAAGGTCAGTAGTTCTACAGCTTGCATTGTCTTCAAAATGAGATCTCAGCAAGCAGGGAAAAACATCCCTTTGAAGTCTGCTAAGTGCTAGTACCCATCCAGGCCTTGCAAATAGCCTTAAGACAGCTTTGCTTGCAGTTTAGGGAGTGGTTGAAGCAATGAGAGATTTTGATATCAATCAGCCAGAAAGACTTGAAGGAAAGAGATACATTCTCCTCAGGACCTTAGAATGACATCAAGGAGATGAGATGGGTGCTGGACACAGAACCAGCCCAGACACATGGGTGTGGCATTCCTTATCCTTGAGCCAGCTCCAACCATGACACCACCACGGTGGGGAAAGCAGAGCATAGTCTGTGATACTCTGTTCAGAATAGATCACAGGCTCAGTCTTGACTGGGAGGAGAGTCAGACTTTGCAGACAGTCTCTGTAGTTAGAGGAAAGAAAGGAGGAAAATGAAGCCTGGGATGTATTGACACTCATGAATTTACGTCTCCTAGAGACTGATTTGCGATTTCTCATTTTCATCACCAAAACAGCTCCGGGTTTTTGTATAAACTACCCTTTACTCTCTCAAGAGAATAATGATGTTTGTTTAGCTCCATGATAAATTCCCCACTTGAGAAAGACTATAGTTAATTTTAACTGCAATTCATAAATTCTTTGGAATGTATATTCAAGCACAATGAAGGATGTTTGAAATGCTATAAATTTTATGTGCATTGTTCTCTCCTCTTGGATGAGAAATAGCTTACATTATAAAAAGGCAACCACAAGATATAACTGCCTACGAATGTATAGTGTACTTCGTGATATTTAACGTATAATGATAGTCACCTACACAATGAGGAAACCAGAAACTGGGAACGTGATGACTTGTACATGAGTCACAATTCCCTCAGGCAAGAGGGAGTCCAAATGGTAGAACTCAGGCATAGCATTTACAACACTCACTTTTATGTAAGTTTCAAATGTAGAATACTAAACAAGTGTTGTAGAAGCAGGTTGCTCTTCACAAGGGTGCAGTTAATTTCTCACCAGTATGTATTTGTATATTTTGCCATTTTTAAATATCTGTAAGCCATAGAAAAGTCAATTCTAAATGATAATGTTTTCCTGGTGTTTAATTGTCTAGGAATTTATGATGACCAAAATGAGACAATTGTGTAGATTTTCTGTTAATATCTCATTTTGTAATTTCCTGATCTAGCGACTATTCTTTCCATATTGTGAAAGCCTTGACAAAATTCTTGTAAAAATTACATTTGCTCAAGAAAAAATGTGATTTTTTTTTTACAAGTTACTCCAGAAATCTTACTCAAAAATAGGACAGTTTGGTCTCTTGCAAAGTCAATAAATTCCAGGCAAAAGGTTCCTAGCCTTTGGAATTTGCTAAGTGATGAATGCTTTGTATTCATCTGTTACTTATGGACCAAGTCACTGCACCACACAGTGACGAGCAGTAACAGGGCTAGCAACCTGCTAGATGGAGACAGTGGCCACCACCCTGGATCTCTGGCCTGAAACTGCTCGTGCTTTCTCTTCTCTCCACCCACCTGAGTACCTCCTCTTCCCTGTGTAGAATGGTTTTAGTGACCCCCTTCTACTCTCCCGTTTGAATAACTTCCTGCCAGTGACTTCAGTAAAGCTTTCCCTATGAAAGTTTTAGGATCATCTCTGCTCTCACCCTGTCTGCTGCCTTCAGTGACAATAGCACTGTGAACATCTTCCACTGTCTAGACTTGACACAACAAAAGATTGTAAGAAATGAGAAAGAAATTCTGCTTCAATCATTGCAACAAAAGGCACTCTGCTTACAGAAGCAAATAGCTAACTATAAGAGAGGGACCATTCGTGCTGAAGCATGGTAATGTAAGGACAGCTGACGCCCCTGAGCCTGAAAGACCTCTGCTGGCCACATGACTTGTTATTCTGGGCACCCTGCTATCTCTTCCTAAATAATTTCTCTATAAGTAATTTCTATCTCTAACTTGCTACTCTGAGCAGGATGGAACTCCCCAGTGACTTGAAGTACCGATGTCTATTGCTGTTTTAGGGTACTGTTGCTGCCCCTGTCCCACTGAAGGGCCTGCCACTTGGATAGACTCTGCTCCCAGATGTCTCTCCATAGAAAAACCTTTCACCTGAGTTGTTCCACAAAAACCAGTTCTCTGTCTTGTGCTATAAAACAAGGGACCCATTGAATGTGAAGAACAACAAACATCAAGTTTGTTTCTTTGAAGTTGAAAGCCCATTATTTTATTAATATCTGACTTACAATACATTCTTTGTTAACTAGTTTCCCATAAAGGGAGATGGAATTATATGTTAATATTCTAATAAAGCAAAACTCTCTAGAATTGATATACACAACCTTAACCAAATAAATTTATACAATGAATCTATAAGAAGAAATGTAAGGCAGAGAATGCACACAGGGAGATATTACTGCACTCAGCCATGAGGGCTTCCCTGAAGAGTTCCTTTTTTTTTTCATTTTTTTATTGGATATTTTATTTACATTTCAGATATTATCCCCTTACCCCATTCCCCCCACCCACCCAGGAACCCCTATCCCACCCCCCCTCCTGCTTCTATCTGATGTGCCCTACCTACCTTCCCTCCCACCTCCCCACCCTCAAATTCCCCCACACACAGGCATCCAGTCTTCATGGGACCAAAGATTTCCTCTCTCACCTATGCCCAACAGGGCCATCCTCCCTTACATATACAGCTGGAGCCATGGGTCCCTCCCTAAGTGCTCCCAGGTAACAGCATTTGCTGTTGGAGAGCCAGGCCAAGTGGTTACTTGTCATTGTTTCTCTAGTATGGCATTCCATACCCCATCTTTGCTCATGTTCTTGAGATGATGATGGAATATTTGACCTATGTCTTAAGTCTGTTTCAAAATATACTGATGAATTTTTAATGGCCAATGAATTGATAATAAACTAAATTGAGTGAATCCCCAAAACGGAAATTATGTTTTTTCCTACTTTGACAGAGTAAGTTGTTTGCCTAATACCATCCTACTAGTGTTTTTCCTACATATACTATGTAAATAACTATATACATATACCACATATACCATACATCCTACAAATACTATATAAATATAAATGTATAATGTACACTGTGGTACATTATTAGCACACTCAAACACAACAGCCACAGCAGACAGAAATCATGAAAGTGAGTTGGAAGATAGCCTGAGCTACATAAGAAGACTCACACCTGAAACCTCATGAAAATAAACAGCAGTAGCAAAAACAAAGACAAATTGAAAAACTAAACACTGTGAAAGTCATAACTCTTGAGGAATGTTCAAGGAAGTAGAAAATAATATAACGCACAGGCTGATGGGAGAGATCCTGGAAATGTGTGGTACCCTTTCCTACCAAATACAAATGCTTATGAATTTAAAATTCAGATTTTTCTCACAACCCCTTAACCAGAGTGGGAATTTACATCAAATCACAAGGCCCTACCCTGCTGTTGGTAGACCGGAGACTACTCTCTAGTAGACATAATGTGAGGAGTGCCTGCAAAAAGTTCTCATTGGATTTGGCCAAATAACTTACACTAATCAAAGGAATTAGTGACCCTGATGATACAGAGGCTCTGCATGTACTTGTGGAGATTGCCGTCACCGGTAGGTAATTGCTATTCACTGTAAACAGAGGCAAGCCTCAGGTAACTCTACCAACTCCACCCGCGCTCCAGAAAGAAGACATGGGAAGCAGGGCCTGAGACGTCTGTTGTCTGAATTCCTTATCCAGCTGGGTTTAGGCCATAACATCCTAACCCAGCAAGCCTGTGGGCACAGAATACCTGAAAAGAACTGAGACATAATTCCACTTTAAATTTTATTTTAAATAGGACATTACAATGTCAAAAATTAGAGCTGCACAAATGGCTCAGAGTTCAAGAAAATGGATCTCTCTTCCAGAAAACCCAAATTTGTTTCACAGCACCAAAACTGGGCTGTTTACAGTCATGTGTAACACCAGCTCCAGGAGATATGGGGTCTTCTGGCATCCGTGGGTGCCTGCACTGATCTACACAAGCCTATATACTTACACAGGCACATATCCATGGCTAAATATAAATGAATGCATTAAATTTAAAATTGTACATACAAGTGTGGTATACTTTGACATCTTGGTATTTCATATGACGTTTAAAGTTTAAATCAGGCAAAAATATTTATATCATTAAATATCTTTGTGTTTATAGTAAAAAAAAATTAAATCTTTTCTTCTAACTTTATAAAACATAGTAAGCTTTGTCTTACACACACCAATAACTAACACAATAGCTAACTTATTATAGAGAATTCCATAAAATTTAATACATCGATGGCCAGGGAGACTGTATGAATATTTGACCATGGATTTCTGATAGGAGGTTGGGATTGTGCTATTCTGAAGGCATAATCAGATCCCAAATATGTCTTCTATGGAGAAAGGACACATTTCTGCCTGAGGTAAGGTGATTATAAACTAAACATTAAGCAGGGAGCCATCTTTTAAGCCCTGAGAAAAACATTTCTACTGAAACCTTCCACCCAATGTAAGCCTTTAGATGATTACAGCTACAGAGCTACCTGACTCCAACTCAACATTGTAAGAGATTGAACTTCCCAGTAGATAACTATACAAGCAACCAAGGATTCGGTTGAGCTGTGAATGAGATGTGGATGGAGAATATGAGACCTACATCAGCAGCCTGGATGGTAGAAGTGCTTTCTTCATACTCATGAAAGACCTTTATACAACAACGACCATCAGGCCTGTACTCCAAGTAACCAGACATTTATTCATCATGACACACTCTAACTCCTTATCATTTTGCGATTATGTTAGTTTTTACTAAGACTTTATTGAATTAATAAGTAGCTCTAACTTTTATGAGAGGGCTCCAATGGTATAGAATCTATAAGAATAAACCTATTTTGTCTATGCTTTTAAATTTCTATTACAATGTTATACAGAATTAGTCTCCAAATATAAACATGAATATATATTTTCATTGAAACTTGGAGGGAAATACACACACACATACATACACACACACATGCACACATACTTCATACATAATACATATGGCTTTTTAAAAACTTTTCTTATAACAATGGTCTCCTGCCTTAGTATTGTCTATGAAAAAAGTTAGATATATGAGACAATACAACATTCAATGATACAGCTTATTTTGCTGAATTTACTCAGCATTGAATGCACATGCAGACTATTATGATCTGTAAGGAACCCAGAGAAACATACAGATTATCATGTAGTTGTATATATGATATTTTTAATAATTCTTGAAATTTTTATGCAATGTATATTTACTGCTATCTCATCCTACCTTAACTCCTCCTGGATCTATTACACCTCCCCACTAGCTCCCACCTCTGTGTCCTTCTTTTCATAAATAACCAAATGAGTCTAATTTGTGTTGCTCAGATACTCATGGATGTAGGCCCTGAGGTGGAGTTAAGGTAAACTACCTGAAGCCACAACCTTAACGAAAACTTTCTTCTCCTCCTCCAGAAGCCATCAACTGTCCTTCACTCTTCATCTAAGGGTGGGACTCATGAGCCCCTCCCTCCATGACAGAATCCTGATGAGCTTGATCTTGGGTAGGTCTTATACAGGAAGCCAGTGCTGCCACAAGTCTATGAATGTAGAGCTCCTGAAATGTCCAGAAGAAATTGTTTTATATCGTCCTTCTGATCTCTCAATTTTACAATCGTTCTGCCCCTCCCCCACAATAATAGAACCTGAACCTTTCTCTCTCTCTCTCTCTCTCTCCTCTCTCTCTCTCTCTCTCTCTCTTTCACTCTGTGTGTGTATGTATGTGTGCACATGTGCATACATGTGTGTGAATGTGAGTGTACATGTGGGTGTGTTAGAGGTATCATGTTGTGGCTGAGCACGTTAACATTTATTCTCTGTACTTCAGCTACTTGTGAGTCGGCATTAGCATGCCCTCCAGTGTGCAAAGAAACTTCTCTGATGAGGGCAGACAAATTATCCTGAGCAAAGATTGTTTCCTATCATCTTTGGTTGGGGAAGTCACATCAATAGATTAATGTTCCCCCGTGTATACAACATCCCAGTGAAAACTAGTAAAACATCTGAGTATGTGGTTTAGTTTCTAATGAAAGCAAGCCCTTTATCTGCTTGATGTCAGCTGTGAAGCAAATGACTCAGTGCCACATTGAAGAGGACATTCAAATTATCTAGCAGGTAGCAGTCTTGTGATAAATGTAGCATTAACATGAGATGATGACAATAATGTTTGATTGAGTTTGAATCTCACGCAATTTCCATCAATAATTAATATGCTGTTGGGTCAATAGAAACGTTGGATTGTGATCAATATTACATCATAAAAAAGTAATTGCTTACTCTTTCAATTCCTTCCTTTGAAATTCAAAATGGATTATCATTTTATTTCACTAAGGAGCCAAGTCAGCATTCTGCTAAAGGGGTGGAGTTGTTAATGGAAACAGTACTTTGCTTAGGACAGGAAAGAAAGTTAAGTGGGAATAAAGTCCTCAGCTTCACGTGTTGTGTTGTGTTGTGTTGTTGTGTTGTGTTGTGTTTGGTCTACAGAGTGATCTCCTCCAAGTCGCTCAGATTCCTAACTCTGTTCCCTTACATCAGACTCTGAAGGGCTGACAATGACAGTTCACAGGAAGCCATGAAACCTCTAGAGAAGAAGAGGCAACTTTCTGCCCAGTGCTTCTGTCAGCTCTCAAAACATTTCTTTCTCAGAAAATAACCTTCGAAGTTCTATCTGCTTCAAGTCTAAGTATGGAGGCAACAAGGCCATTCTGTTTCTCCTTCTTTCTGATGCTGCCACAAAGGACATTGTGGCCTAGACACAAGTCATATATCACACACATAATTATGGTATGTTTGACTAAAATATAAGAAAGAAACACAGGAGACTGTGTGGGAATCACTAATAGCCTAATAGAATTCACCTGGAGGGAAGTGCAGGCAGACGCATTACACATGAATGACAACTGTGTGTTAGCCAGGTGAGGCAAGGCAGAGACAGGTCTCGATAGAGAAAAGGTCTGACAGATGGGAGGTAATGGTGGACCTTCAAGAAACAGAAGAGACATATTTATGTTTCAGGGTAAGTGATAGAGACAAAAAATGAAGAAATGAATGGAGTCACTTATCGACCAAAAAGATCATGATCTTGGGCTTGATTTTCTGAAAAAGCCATTTGCAGAAATTGGAAAGAAAGGGAACAATCAGTCTACGATTAGATTGGTTTTTTGGTGTTAATTTGTATGTTGTATAAAACTTGCCTTAGGGAAAACAATAAAGACAGGATGATCAGGTAAAAGATAATGACATGAATCCAGGTGAAAGGTAACAGTTGTTTGGACCTGAGAGACACTGGTAACTAAGAAGGAGTTCAACACTGAGGAAAAGTCAAGAGTAAAATCAGTAGGGCTTCTGAAGTTAGAAATAAGGAGGCTTGAAGGTCATATGGATATTCTCATCTTTTAACTTATTTCACCGAGGTTCTGAAATAGAATGAGATTTGTTCAAATAGTTACAGTCAATGCACTGCACATTTAAAAACATCACCAGTTCCATGTTTGTCTTTCTGTGTTAGATTACCTCACTAGGTCTTTTCTAGTTCCACCCATTCACCTGCTAATTTCATGATGTCATTGTTTTTATCAGCTGAATTATGTAGATATTAGCTGTTAAGTAAAGAATAATCATACTATAATCCACAGACCACAGAGGCTAAATAGAAAGGAAGGCTCAAGGAAGGATGAATGTATGCAGGGAAAATAGAATAGATTTTGTGGGTGGACTAGAGATAGGTGGGGATGGGAACAGAAGGCAACTGGCAGAAGGTGAGAGAGATGAAGGGAGAAAGTATTGGGACAGACAACTGGAATTGGAGGGGGCATTTGGGAGTAGTGATATAGAAACTAGTGCAGTGGAAACACCCTGGAATCTACAAAAGTGACTCTGGTAAAGTCTTCTAGTAATGCGGGACATGGAGCCTAAACTAGCCATCTTCTATAACTAACCAGGTAAGGCTCCTAGCAGAGGGACTAGATATCACCCCAGCCACAAAACTGTTGACCTACAATCAATCCAGCCTGCAAGATATGCTAGGACAATGATGGTGCAGAACTTGTGGGAGTGGTCAACCAGTGATTGGTCCAACTTGAGGTGCATGCCAACAGAGGGACCCAATGCCTAACACTGCCTGTGTATTCAGAAACCAATAGCAGAACAGCCCACAGACCCAGGATAGAACCAAATACAACTGTCAAGAAAAAGTAATGATTCCTAATGATCTTTTGCTATACTCATCAATCAGTGACTGAGCCAGTCGTCAGTAGACATGGCTGATGTCCATCATCCAGTGACTGTGGGAGCAGGTGCACAGACCCACAGCCAAACACTAGGCAGAGCCAGAGAACCCCATGGAAGTTAGTGAGAAGAGTTGTAGGATCCAGAGGAGTCAGGTTTCTATATGAACACTCAAATATCCCTTAGTCATAGTTGTCACTCCCTGTATCCCTCCCTCATCCCTCTTCCCTCCCCTGCGTGTTTGTTCCTCCCATTCCTGACCACCCCACTCATCAATAACTTCTGTTTCCCTTTCCTGGGAAATCCAACCCTCTCCCATATCTTTTACTATGTACCTAACCTCTGTGGTTTTATGACTTGTAGCTTACTTATGAGAGATAACTAGCTCATAGCTAACACCCATATATAAGAAAATACAGACCACAAGTCCCATAAATTTTAAATGCTGCTGTTTTATAGTATACCTTAATCATAGAAATGTGACATTATGCATGGATCAAAAACAATAGTACTATAGGCTGTGTTCTCTATCAGGCTCCTGAGACATAAAACAAAATCTGAATTCAGATGACTAGTTAGAAGTATACAGGACTGTTTGGAGAGTAGGTTAAAGCTGTACCAAAACACACTCTATCAGAGATTGGCCACTTGAGATTAGTATTCAAAAAGAAAATAGAGGAGATGTTTTGTGGGTCCTAGGAAAACAGGACCACAAATGGCCAGAAATTCCAGAGAGAGAAGAGTCCTACTTTGTAGAGCAGTACATTGAAAATGTGATTTCATCTGCACAGGTGACAATTCTGTGGCATAGCCAACCAGCAGACTGCTCTTGGGTGGCAGGAGTCAGCAAGTGACGCCTCTGTTCTTAAATGGGAGCGGACAATAGATAAAGAAAAGCATCATGCCTACCTGAACACTGTAGTTCTAAAAAGTCAGACTCAGACACTTCTTCATCTGTCTGCCTCTGTGTCAAATTCCTTTCTCGCAGCCTTGAAACAGTTTTTTGTGGGGGATATTTCCATGTTAAAGGCTTCTTTTGAGAGCCTATTAGCATAAGAGTAGAATGTTGGTTCTGGGTCACTATGACAGGAAAGCCTTAGTGAACCTGTTTCTACATGAGGCTAGTACTCCAGAAAGAGAAAGGAGAGTACCGAAGATCATCTAGTGACCCAAGCAGCACTAGTCAATGAATGCATCTGTGTATTTCTGAAAAAAAGCACTGGTTCTCTCAGCTGACCAAGGATGGCAGAACTATGTGAAACTAGCCACATTTCAAGGTGGAGAAAAACCAGAATGGCAGTTTGGTTGTTTCCAGGATAGTCAGCATTCATGTAACTTCTTCATAACACTTTGTAATGACAAGTTCTATCCAGGAGACTGAGGCGTCAATTATGAATTCATTTAGAAAGTAGAAGAATCAAGACTGGAAGACAGCATTGCTCTTTAAGGAATTTCTCATTAGTCCAGGAAAGCTATCTGTCCAGAGAAGCAGTATAATGTTTCTAGAGAGGCCGATGAAAAGGACCATTGGGAAGATGCTCTCCAGCAAGCTTGTTAATCTGTATTCAATTCTTCAGACTCTCATACTGGGAGGAAGTCCGGAAGACTGTCCTCTGACTTCTGCAAGCATATCTGCAAGTATGCTATGGCATGAAAACATTCATACACACACACACATGCACACACACATATTAAATAAATTAATTAATTAAATCCACAGAACCAAATCCTCATTTATCTGCAGTGAAACTGATAAAACTGATCATTTTAAGACACTCTAAAACAACGTATTCAAACTGCGTCATAATATCACAACATATATTGTGTTAGTCAGAGTTACTGGTGCTATGATGAAACAACATGACCAAAAGTAAGTTGAGGAGGAAGGAGGTTATTTGGCCTACATGATAATAGGAGATCAGGACAGGAGCTTAAACAGGCCCAGAAGCTGGAGGCAGGAGCTGATGCAGAGGCCATGGAGGGGTTCTTCTTACTGGCTAGCCCCACCCTGGCTTGCTCAGTGTGCTTCTTATAGAACCCAGGATCACCAGTCCAGAGACAGCACTACCCACAATGGGCTGGGACCACCCCCATGGAGCACTAAATAAGAAAATGTTCCACAGGCTTGCCTACAGCCTGACCTTATGGAGGGTCCCTCCTTTCAGATGACTTTAGCTTGCATCAAATTGCCATAAAACTATCCAGCACACATCCAGTGAACTAAACAGTGTTGTAACAATCTGAAATCATTGCCCTCTATAATCTGCATCTGTTAATGACCTTGAGCGTGGCAGAACTGTTAGAAGACACCTGGCTTATGTGATTGGAGTGCATCATTTGGCTAAATGGGTAGATTTTTACTTCTCTCATTAGATTATATTAGAAAATAAAAGGAATGGTTTTGACAAGTTCCTAGTTTCTAAGTGAACTGAAGTTTTAAGTTTAGCAAAATAGAGGTGATTTTGCATAGACCTCTCAAAGTCAAATAAAGTTCGTGGAAAGGAAAGCAGAGCTTTTTTTAAAGAAATGGAAGTTTCCCTGCAGGCCTAGGACAAACTGTCAAGTTAGAAATATCTAAGAAACCTCCATGACCTCAAGATAGACCCCAGGTAACAACCAATAGGAAGCAAATGTCCTAAGCCATCAAGTTCAAGGAGATAAATTATTCATTCTGAATGACAGTCACAAAAGTTCTCCCCTAGCAAGACCCCCAGGTGAGAATGCAGCCCAGCTGGCATCACAGTTATACCCCAGAGAGACACTAGTCAAATAATCCAGCCATATGTCATTTGTAATAACACACTGTGTCAATAGAAATATAATACAAGAATACAATGCATTAAAAACACACACACACAAAATCTTGTGCTCAAGATTGAATTAGAATAGTAACACTTCAGTAAAATCATTTCCATCATTGGTTATAAAAGTAAGGTATATTTATACAATGGAAAATGAGATCATGAAAAATGAACATAGGACTGCTATTCACAACAGGGATGGAGGAATCACACAAACACTACATCAAGCAAGGAAACCCACTCCCAGAGTCCATATCTTTAAGTTTCTCTGTGAGGATAGATTTCTCCATAAATGGGTGTAGATCTCTACTCACCTGGGTTTCAGAGGTAAGTTGTATACCTCTTCCAAGTATCCTCCAAACCTCGGTACACCTTCTGAGTGACACATCTATGCAAAACAGAGGGAATAATGATGTGATCTCCACTAATGTGTGTCCACTATATTCTCAGAGTGCAAACAAAGAAGCAGGCAACAACAAGACAATAATGTTGCCCCCAAGACTGCTCTGCAGTCCACCAGAAGCTTCTTTCTTGAACCATCCCAACTCAGGTTTCTGATTCCTTTTCTGCTTTTTATTTGAAGAACTATCATTTATTTTGCATTTAGATGAGGTTTGAATTGATTCTAAAAACACAGGGATGAACAAAATGCAGTAGTAATGATCATCTCAAAGGAGCAGTGCACAGCCCTGCAGGAATGGTGTGTGGGTCACCACACACACTTAAAGCTATCTGTTACCAGTGCACAGTAGCAGGGTCTTCTATGTGCATTCCTGCTAGAATCCAAACAAGCATGAAGGACATTAAGCAAGACTCCTGGGAAACATACATTTCCATGATTGAACTGTATAGAGTATCTGATGCTTCATGTTCCACTGCTAATGAGCCTTAAGAACATCCCAAGGAGTTTCTTATGATGCTTGTGAATTGTATTTCCCATAGAAATAGTCCTGGTGAAAAAGCCCAAGGCAATTAAATGTCAAATTATCCTTGACCCAACAATTTTGGGACTCAACTGACTATACTGTCCAAAAACATGAACGTGCACTACTGTCCTGCCCATGCTACGCAAGTATTACTTGTGTTTGCTCACTTTCCCCAAGCCCTGAACATGAGAAACATACAGAAATGGGTTTAATACATATGCTCACCAAAGGATGAGCAGCAGAATGCTCACTAGAACTTCATTTATGATAACAATAACGTGAGTGTTCAAATGGAAGAATAAACTAAGGTACGGTCACACAATGCATGTCACACAGCAATGACACGTCACCAGAGTACTGCCGTTTGCAACAGTAATAGAAGAAACAAATATTTGTGCCAAAGAAACCATCCTCAAGAGTTCCTATCATGGGAGTCTATTTCTTTAAGTACTTCTATGGTGGTAGATTTCAGAACAGTAGCCAGTTTTAGACAAGAAAGGATGATCATTCAGAAGAGTCTGTACTGAAGAGCTAGACATATCCATTGTGGAACTTAAAGCTAGCTACACAATAGAATTAATTTTATCAAGAAAGCCTTAAAGTGTACAGTCATTATCTGTGATCACTTAAAAAGAAATGAAGATCAGGGTCAATATTTACCCTCTCCCTGCTGGGGGCTAAATTAAAAGATGGAGCATATGTGAGGGCATACTGAATTCTAGCATTGACCAATTTTCTATCTGGTCTAGCAATGGCTGGACTGCTATAGCCAAGTTGGAAACATAAACAGTAAAAACTTCAACTTGAAGAAGTCCAGGAGGCAATGACCTAAGCATCTTCTTGGGATAGCCTGGGGCAAGGCTGACAGAGCCAGGATGTCAAGTACAGGTCCTCTGCCCAAAATGACCAATCAAAGTGTCACTCAGTATCTTACTCTAAGCAGAATGTTTAAAAACTGAAGCTCTTTTTAAAAAAAAAAAAAAATTAAACATATTATGAGACAGAGAGGCTCCAATGTAGTTTAGAGAGCTGGGTAAGAGTTATTGGCATATGTTTTATGTAATAACCCAAGATAAGCTAGGTTATAAGGAATATGGCAAGAGATTTATTAAAAACTAAATTATGTATGATAAGCAGTCACAGAAAAGCACTGGCACTTACTAAAGTCTGGAGTTGGTCCACCAATGCAGAGTAACTGTTGTATTTGGAGAACAAAGAAAATATGGCCAGATTGCCAGATCATGTCTGGAAGGAACAAACTGAGCGGGCAATCACAGGATAGCCACGTTGAGACACCACCCCCACTTCCTTCCTGGAAAGAGCCACCCTCGGCTGCAGCCAACCCTAGAGCCATCCTCATCACTGTAGCTAGACTTCTAGCTACTTTATGGGTTCCTTTCTCTATCATCTTTCTCCCTTTCAAACCCCCAAACACTAGTTAGGAGAGAAAGAACATTGAGAGGGAGGGGTATGGATCTCATTAGAGTTCCTTGGAGGCAAGTTTGATCTACAGTATTCAACCAGCAACCAATAAAAATCAAACAGCAGCAGCAGGGGCAGCAACAGCAAGAGAAGGAGCAGCAGCAGCAGGGGAGTAGTAGCAGAAGAAGGAGCAGCAGTAACAGGGGGAGCAGCAGCCACCACCCCTCTTGGGGCTCTAGCATTTTTATACCCTCTCAAGAATCTCCAGAATCCCAAATGTCATAAACTTGCAGAAACTGCAGGTGTCAGAATCACACCCCTGCTGGAGCACGAGGCGCATCATAGTCAGCTGCTGTGGATAATATGAAGTAGCACTGTATCCCACGCCTGCAATTAAAGCAAAAACATATTCACATAACATAACTGGGTTTTTTTAAGTAACCAAATTCTTACCACACATCACAGTACACCAGAATCCCAGCTTCTCCCAAGAACACCAGGCCTCCTCCAAAAAGAAGGTTCTAGAAATTTCTTTCAGAGAGCTTAAGGGAAGCAATGTAGATGCAAGGTGAGGCAAGTGGTACTTTTCTGAGAACAACATTGCCTTATCACCTCTCCCAAGCCACCTTCAACAGGACCTTTCCTCCTTTGATATTACAGCCTAGAATCAGAGATTACCCAATGATTCAAGGTATGCTACACATGCCAGATGCCCATTGCTCTGCTTTTCTTGAAATAGCAATAACAGTTAGCCAGGATTTCCATTAACTCACACTGGGCAGCAGGTTGTAGAACTCTTGACACATACTTTCATCATGTCTGCTGGAAGAGCTATGCTGGCACTTGCCTGTAGAAAACTGCCTTGTAGTTTGGAAGGACAATAGGACTTGGATTTTAAGACCTCTGTGTCCCAGTGTGGCACTAGTTGATACATGACTGGTCTCTACTATGAAACAGGGCCTGCCATTATCCAGTAGGTATGTACCTAAGAAAGTTCTCCGCAGCAGCTATGCCTTTTAGCTTCGGATGCAAGCTCATTTCAGGTGCCCAAAATCTAGTCCTGGGGACAATCCCTGAAGAGCCAATATTAGCTTCAGCAGGTCATATTTATGTTGAGAATTAAGCAACATGTATCTAAGGTGATGAATGTAAATCTCCTCTAACCAGTGAGGATATCCAGGATCACTGAAGTGAACAAATATGTACAGTGGTGAAGATTCAGTTTGAAAACAGCAAGGCACATGTGGTATGGATACAGTTTACAAATCATTAAGCTTGTTTATCCTGCAAGCCCATGCAATTCAGTCAGTGTAATTAATCTTAAAGAGACAATTAGCTACAACACATTGATAATATTGAGGTAGCCAAGCACTTAAAGGTACCACTGAAAGGAGAAGAAAATACGGTAGAGATGATCAAAAGGAATGTATAATCTATGGATTTACTGCAAGGAGAAGTAGTTTGTATGTTCATGATGGATGGACACTGTCTTTTGACATACCCTTCCCTTTCCTGTCCCATCTCCCTCTGAATGAACCCTCTTCCCTGCCTCTGTTAACCACCACTCTAGTGTCTGCAGCCATGGATTTAACCTTCTAAAGATTCTTCACTTAAGTGAGTCCGTGAAGTATTTAGGTTTACATTCTCAGGCTATTTCATTTTGACATGTTTTTATCCAGGGATCATCCATAATGGCCAAATTGCCTTAATGTCCTCTCTTAAGGACATTATGATATCCCTACTCTCTCTCTTATACACACCCACACGTTCACACCTTCTTATCCTTCCATTTCTTTATAGACACTTAGGTTGTTTTCATGCCTTGTGTATTTTGACCATTGTTGCAATTGCTATGACACGCACATGCATCTCTCCAACAGACTGGGCTGATCGTAGTTACATATTTAGGAACACACATACAGACATCAAGTAAAGAAGAAGGAAGCCAAATATTTCAGAGGGAACAAAAGGAAGTACATGGGGAGGGATTAGAGGGAGGGAAGGGTAGGATGAAATTATGTTTTTCAATTTTAAAAAGATTGAAAATGCTTTTATGAAATAATTTGAAGCAATTTAATGAACTTTTTTTTGCCTGAGATCCAGAAGTTCCAATCCCTACATGGGGGCCAAAGAGCAATGTTTGTTCAGACACTGCTGTCCAATAGAACTCAGAAGACCCCTCTAGAACTTTGCTGTGTCCACATTGGGGACCCTCTTCTCATCCTATGCTCTCCACAGCCACCAATGATACAGCTTTTGCTACCACCTCAGACATGCACACACATACATGCACACATTCATATGCACATACTTACATGCACAATTCATCCACACATATATGCATATATACAAGTATACATATATACACATATGTTTACCCATACATGCATCACATATGTATATATACACATACACACACAAATATATACATACACATATATATGCATATACATGTGTATATACATATATCCTCATGCATACATGCACACACATGCACATGAACATGTGTATACACATATATGTGTACCCATGCAAACATGTATATCTACATGCATGGATGCAGGCACAACATACATGTGTATACACATTTTGTGCTCATCTCTGTTTAGTCAGTGCATCTCCCTTCTCTCCATTTCCAGGCATCTGTAGATTGAATTCTGTTTCTGTATCCCTTCTATTTAAGGTGTCTTCAGAGTGACAGTTGGTTCTCAGTCTTTCAAAGCAGAAGTCTCTGAACTAACCATAAAGGTCATCTTGTCTGCAATACTGCTGTCATCAGGAGTAACGAAGAAATCTGTTTGTCCATCTCTTACATTGTGCACTTGGTAATGCCAGTGCAGCCATGGGTATCACAAAGACCTGGGAGAAGGTTAAAGGAAGACAGGGATACACAACTCTGGCTTCACTTGAAGAATGAACAATTTTATGTGTCCCACTGCTGCTTATACACTGTTTAGCTACTAGAATAAGCCTGCAAGCAGAGCTTGAGCAAGCAGTATCTTTGACATCATCCCCCCCTCATCTGAATACTTCCTTCTGTACTTTCCTGTTCTTGTGGCCTTGATTAGCTAGGGAGGATATTCCTTCTAGGCAGTGTCTAATATGTGTACTTTTCTGCAGCAGTAGAGGCCACATCTGGGTCAGAGTTTGTACCTGAGAAAAAAACTGGAGGCCATCTGAATCCCAACATCCACCAAGTACAGAGCATGTTTAACCCTGATGCTACTATGAACCTAGATAGTTATTCTCACATTGCCTTAGTCCCCCATGGTGGCTGGGTCCTGCCTTTTTAGGACTGGCAGGTGTGTGATCCATGCCTCTGTAGTCTGTGTTCTTGCCACACACTTCCAACAACTTCTCAAGAAAAGAAATTACATCCCGTTCTACGTGTTTCATTAAGTACCACACATGAACCAATTGCATGGAGACAGATCCTTCACCATGTGTTTCATCTAATAGTCCTACAGTAGTCTAACATTACAAAACACTGCAATATTTCTTAAGCCTTCTGGTTTTATCATCTTTTGTCTCTTAAGGCATCTACAAAGGTCTCAGAGCAGGGATTAATTCTTCATACACATCCCAACTCCAAAGTGTCTATGAGCTGCATAACATCTTTTTAAGAAATAGCAAGACCTTATATTTTACCCCAAAGTTGTTCTTCTTTTGATGGATTAGCATATATTCTGTTCTCTTTTGCCCATCTTTATGTACTATATCTCCTGACATATTATTTTTGTTTCCATGATTAGTAACAGCTTTTTCTTGCCATTTTCTTCACCATGAAAAGTTAACATCTTTGAGTCTTCATAAAGCGATCAACTTTTTCTCAAGAAAGAAATATGTGTCAGAATGAAAACTCAAAATCTGCACAACCAATCAGAAGGCTCTAGTCAGATGATAAAAGTTGATATAGACACCATAAATTCTGAGCAAGCCAATGTCCCATCATGGTTCTAAGATGGCTTTGTAGATTCTCATCTGTCCTTTCTTCTCCTAAACAAAGGAAGAGAAGAAGAGAGAGCTGTTTTTGAAACATAGCAAAGTTTTCAAAGAAGTAAGAAACATAAAAACAGAAAAGATTGCTATCTCATACCATTTCAAAATCTTCAGCTTATTAAATGAAGTCCTTCTTAAGAGAAATAAGAGCCAGCCTTTCTTATTTTAGTTTCCCATTATCATATGTATTTAGATATTTGGTCATAGTCAAGTAATTATAATCTCAGTAAAGAAAAACTTATATTTCTGGTAATTGCCTTGTTAAGGCAACTAATTTGCTGGAAGTTTGAAAAGCAAGCAAATGAGGAGCCTCCTTCCAAAATTATTTTTAATGAACTAACAGAATATTCCTTGACCTCTCAGAAAGCCTGATAATCACTTTGATCTATGCCCTTGTTTTATGATTTGACACAAGCAAGAGCTATCTGGGAAGAGGAACCTCAACTGAGAAGATGCTCCATCAGTTTGCCTTTAAGTAAGTTATTGAGGTATTTTTCCTGAATGATGATTGATGTGAGAGGTCCCACCCCACTGTGAGCAGTGCCACCACCTTGGGCATATGGTCTAGGTTGGGGAACAAGGAAGTACGCAGCACTCCTCCATGGGCTCTGCTACAGTTCCTGATTCCATGTTCGTGCCTTGCGTTCCTGCCCTGACTTCTCTTCATCATGGACTATGATTGGGATATGTAAGTCAAATAAACCCTTTTATGCCTAAGTTGCTTTTGGTCATGGTATTAACTCACAGCAAGAGAAACCTAACTGGTACAAAGGTAATTACCACAGAGTACAGTATTGCTGTGTCCAACATGAGCCTGTTTAGGAGGATTGTGGAAGGAGCTTTAAGAAGAAAAAAAAAGAAAAGAAAGGAAAAGAAAAACTTTCTTCCCCAGGTCACTTTTGGTCATGGTATTTTTCACAGCAATAGAAACATAAGTAAATGTTGGAGACATGAATCAGGAAAGGGAAATTATTATTGGTCTCAGGCAAAGGTGAGCGAAAGGTGGGTGTTACAAAAGCACAAGATTGAGAAGGACACACAACACAGAATAAAAATTACACATGGTTAAGGTTAAACTAAGACTTTCAAGTGTGCTTCTTTAAATTGGGGAAACAATGGCTGAAGAGAGCAATAGGAATGTTTGAGGAGCAGACAGCTGGGGAATGTTCATTCGGACAAACTCCTGTGTAGAACTAAGGATCATGCTTCTATATCCTGACTTAGTTGGCTTTTCTGAAATATTGTCTCCCAGTGGTCAGACATCACAAGGGTAGCAGCTCACTACAAACTCTCTTCTTCCCACCAATTACATAAATAGCTCCCTAATATGGTATCTCTTTATCTGCAGGGTCCAGGTGCCAGACAAAAACTCCTCCAGTTATTCCAAATGTAGATTTGTTATACCAATAGCTACAGGATGAAGAGGTACACAGGTTAGCTCTAGCTGCATAGAGGAGCTACTATCCCCACAATGAGGACAATCAGAGGCATCTAGACAGGGCTAGAATTACATTAGGTTCTGCCTAAGGAAAGCTGGGACCTTGAATATTAGGGCTTCCCTGCAAGATCTAGAGCAAAAGGATATGGCTACGACTGGAAATATTGAAAAGCAGGAAGGGGGAGAGTTTCCTTTACTTCTGTACCAGGTGTGAGGCCAGCACCTCCCTTCGATTATACTGAAGAGAAGACCAAGGTCCCAGAAACAAAAAAAGTCAGCTATGATCATCCTACCTTAACAGAATAAAAAAATAGAGAGGAAGGGATCTGATGTCAGTGTAGCATGCAGTCAGGAGAGTCTCTTGAGAACATGCTTGCATAGCTAGGGAAGCATAACATACTTGTGTTTGGGGAGCAAGGTTATCACTAGAACAAGTGGTTGTCTGTTGCAGTATACAAACATATCAACCTGTTTCCTACACATTATAGTTTGTGTGTGAATGTGTGTATTCAGACACATATGTATGCACATGCGTGTGGAAGCCACAGGTCAGCTTCAGCAGTCATAGCCATCCACACTGTTTTTGAGACAGAGGCTCTCCTTGGAAATCTGTGTGTCCCCAATTTCTATCATCCTAGATAGCCATCCAGCAGTCTCCCAAAATCTGTCTCTTTTTCACCAGCACAAGAATTGGAAACAAAAGCCACAAAGTCCTGAGTTTGAGATATTTCTACGAGGGTGCGGGGCATGGAACTCAGGTCCACATACATATGTTACTAATTGAACTATCTCCCCAGTCCCATGTTATAGTTTATTAAAATGATACATTCTTGTTACAGTGGTTGACAATGTTTTTAGGAAAATCATACTCTTGCAGGCTGAAAAGCACTCCATGAATACTACATTTTTTTTCCAGTTTTATGACAATTTTTCTGAACTTGATTCCCAGGGCCTGAATGTATTATTGCTGGCTTAGAAAACAAAAGATAAAGAAGGATAAAAAAACGTTGCAGCTTTATCAGCTGGGTGATTTCATTCATTCTTAGGTGTACTAACCAGTAGCATCCTAGGAAAAGGCTATTAATGTGTGAATCCCCCTACATATCAACAATAGTGCTTACAAATACAATTTAGCCAATAACAAGACCTTTCCAAACATCATTTCAGTTTCAATCTGAAGACTATTCAGGTATCAGAATAAGAGCCCATCGCTTTATTGTCTCAGAACACTAAAGTGAAAAGGCTATTAATATTAAAAAAAAAAAAATGAAATTGTGACTTTCAGAAACCTTATTAGTAAAGCACACCAAGTCCAAGAAATTTCTGTACTGTATTTAAGTAATAAAGTGGCATTTATATAAAAATAAGGAATATTAAATTTTTAAGATTTCACAGTGAAAAATTTTGTGTCGCTTCCACTAATTTTATCCCCCAAATTTGTCAAAGTTGGGAATCATTAGTCAGATTCAGTTCTTCAGATCCATTTTGCCTCATATAATTTCCTAAGTAAACTGGAAGCATATATTCTCAAGTGTCTATGGAGTTTTCTGCCCTGTCCAGCAGGGCAGTGAACAGGGTCAGGGGATCACCTGAAACAGAGAATGGGGGAACAGGCAAATGCAAAGGATGATGGCTTGTCTATAGGCTGATCAAACTATTATTCTTATTTTTTCATATAGTGGTTATATACACATAGAGGCAGGGTGTGGGAAAGGGGATGACGCAGGAGCATAGGTGTTCTCAGGGAGAATACAGATATCTTCCAGAACAGGGTATCAGCTGGGTAAAGAAGCAGGGAACAGGGTCACTATGACTCTGTCTATGATTCATTTGTACTTATCTAAGTTGGCGCCTTCCACCAAGGCTACCCATCCACAAGGTCTATGACTACCCATTCCCATCTAGGCTGGTAGTTTCCCACCATGGCTGCCTGCCTACAAGATCCACAGCTATCTGTTCTAGGGTCAGTGCTTTCCCACAGAGACCAAGGCTTTGTGTTAGCAGGCATGTATGTCTGACTTAGGCCTGTAGCTGACTTTAGGCCTTCAGTGTATAAGCAAGGCTGCTCCTGACAGTTTTCCTCTGCATGCTTCTGTGTTACATTTATGTTCTTTCATGAAGATTATTTATTCCTTGTGTTGTGATAATATGCTAAAGTTCACAGATCCATTCCCTGTGGATGAAGACCTAGAATGATGAGATACAGTGTGTTTTAGTTCTTTGAGAATTTCATATAAGTGTTTTGTTTATATTTACTTTCCTCTTCCTGCTCTGCTCAGATGCCAACCCATCTCCCCTCCCCACTCACCCTTGTGTACTATCTTTTAATTCACCCACCAACTCTGGTTTGTGCTGTTCATAGCCATGGTGTGTGGAGCAAATGGAACTGAGTCACCAGACAAAAACTGGAAAGGTTGAACAGATTCATAAACCCGGTATTCTCATATCTGAGACCTGTAGGCATTTCATCTGTTCCCCACCTGGTTTCTGTCCTGGAGTATGTGACCACGACACCCCACATGAAGATCATGACCACTAATCAAGTAGCACAGAGTTTTCCATGCCAATGAAGTATCTAAATGGGTCAGCCCCAAGGGCTTAGCCAATCTAAGCTTCCCTTCCTCAGTATTCCTTCCTACAAAAGGTATTTGAACTCTGGTCCACCCTGAGTAGGTTGTATGCATCCATTTTTCACCACCAATAAACAATTTGGATAAACAAGAACTGTGACTCTCATCAAGAACCTGGGAGGCGAGGGGGGAGTCAGGAGGGTCCTCATACAGAGCTGCCCCACCTAGACACTCACCCCAGAGCTAAGCTGGAGTCCCCCTCCTTCCTTGTTCCACCAAGTTTCCAGCTGTGACTGTATGCCTATGCCCTGCCTCCTCAGCCTCAGCCTGCCTCATTTCTTATCGGGGCTGGGGCCTCCATCTTAGGCTACATTCATAGCCTAACACCTCCCGTTTCCTCTGTCCCAGCAGAGTTCATGCACTCTAGCAACAAGACAGAACAAGGAACCATCGTGGTGTTCCACTGAAGCATAGTAAACTCGTTTAAAATGGCCACCCTTTTAAAGGAAATTGACTTTTTCTCTCTCAATAACTATCAACTACTAATAGCTCCTCGGCTAGAGCTAGAACATCATATCCACCTCTCCTCTCCATAGACTTGTCTTTTAAATCAGGCAAGTGAAGCTGCCGAAGTTATGAACACTCTTGGAAAGTACTTTCTCTGAACATGTTTTTTATCTTTCGGATAAATAATTAGGACCAGAATTACTAAACCACAGAAACACTAGATGTTTGGCTTTAAAAAGAAAAATCAGAATATGTTTTGGTGTAAAGAGATGCATGTACATGTGCACGTATCTCATTTGTAGGAAGCTGTACTGCTTGCTGCCTCTGCCCTTCAACATCGATCTGATGTTTGCTTTTAGTTTATGTAGATCGTTTATAAAGGTTAGAATGTTTGCTTTTACTCTTAGGTTGTTGAGATTTTTTTCATTAATGCATCAAATAATTTTTCTCTATGAATTGATATGATAATGTAGTTTTGTTTATATCATTTTTATGGAAAATTGCATCCATCAGCTCTTCATAACCTCCCACTTGGTGGCAGTAACCAACACAAAGGTTAGCTGGTTAGTTGGCTAACACTTTTTTTCATGGTTAATTACTTTTATTTTATTTTTTATTTACTTTACATCTTGATTGCAGCCCCCACTCCCTCCTCTCCTCCCAGTCACACCCTTACATTGCCTCCCCCCATTCCTACTTCCTTTTCTCCACAGAGAAGAAAAGTTCCCCTGCGCCCCACACCCCTCCCATGGGTACCAACCCACCCTGCACATCACTTCATAGCAGGACTAAGCACATACCACTGAGGCCAGACAAAGCAGCCCAGAAAGGGATCCAAAGGCAAGCAACAGAATCAGAGACAACCCCCACTCCAGTTGTTATGGGACCCACATGAAGACCAAGCTGCAAATCTGCTACATAAGTATAGGGGGCTTAGTCCTACCCCTGCATGCTCTTTGAATGGTGTTTCAGTCTCTGTGAACCCCATGGGCCCAGGTTAGTCGACTCTGTAGGCATTCTTGAGGCGTCCTTGACCCCTCCGGCTCCCTCAATCCTTCCCCCAACTCTTCCACAAGACTCCTCAAGCTCCACTAAATGTTTGACTCTGTGTCTCTGCATCTGTTTCCATTAGCTGCTGTATTAAGTCTCTCAGAAGACAGTTATGCTAAGCACCTGTTTTTAGCAGAGACTCCTTAATAGTATCAGAGATGGGCTTTCTCCCATGGCATGGGTCTCAGGTGGGGCCAGTCATTAGTTGTCCATTCCCTTAGTCTCTGCTCTGTCTTTATCCCTGAACTTCTTGTAGGCAGGACAAATTTTGCATTGAAAGTTGAAAGTTTTGTGAGTTGGTTGGTGTCCCTCTCTCTCTGCTGGAAGTCCCACCTGGCTATAGGAGATGGCCACTTCAGTCTCCATATCCCTCACTTCTAGGAGACACAGCAAGAGTCACCTGCAGGAGTCTCCCCATCCCAGGTTTCTAGCTAGTCTCGGAGATGTCCCCTCCCTAACCCCCCATCGATTTCCATTCACTCTCCCAGTCCTCCCACGCGAAACTTCCACACCTGATCCCCACTCCTCTTTCCCTCCCCACTTCTCGCACTTAGTTTCCTCCCCTCCCCCATCCCTGTCTTTGCTTCGTGCTCTTGCCTGCTTCTGCTATGGCATCTTTTCCTGACACCAGAACCTAACTTTTTCAGCCTTTCATTGTGGGCAGAAAACCAAAGACTCTAGGAATCTTCTAAGCCTTCAGCATGAGTTTGGACTAAGAAGCTACTGTGTCTCCAGTCTCTCCAGTGGGCAGATGACCACTTGTGAGCTACCCAACCCTACAGTATAACTCAACCCAACAAATCGTCTTTTACAATACATATGTAGACTCTCTCCATTTTCTGCCTCTAGAGTACTCTAATTTATCTTGTTCACTTTTGTTGAGGATTATTGTGTGCATGTTTCTAGGAATACTGGCTTATAATCTCTTTCTTCCTTAGCAAGGACATTGCTTGATTTGGATGCTAGAAGTCCTGAACTCTGAATTTATTCCATGCTGTTTGTGTTTTCAGGGTGTAATCCTATAGAGTTATTTCTTCTTTGATGAAATCACCTATCTGATTTATATGTTTATTTTGTGTCGACTGCTTCAGGTTTATTTGGCTCTTGCTTTTATTTCTAGTAGGTTACATTATTGATTTAATACCTCTTGTCATTCATAAGTAGTATGTTTTTATCATGTTTAGTACAATTCACTTGTATTTTACATACTTAGATAAATTGTACTTTCATTTTCATTCAGTTTGATATATTGCATTATTTTCTTTGCAACTTCTTTGATATACTACTAAATATATGTTCTCTAATTTCATAGTATTTGTTTTTGTTTTTTTATCATTTTAAAACTCTATGTCTAAGTAAATTGCATTTGAGCTAAAGAACATATTTTATAATTTGTAATATTTTAAGTATATGTGTCTTAGTTAGGGTTTCACTGCTGTGAACAGACACCATGACCAAGGAGACTCTTACAAGTACAACATTTAATTTGGGCTGGCTTACAGGTTCAGAGGTTCAGTCCATTATCACCAAGGCTGGAGCATGGCAGAGTCCAGGCAGGCATGGTATTGGAGGAGCTGAGAGTTCTACATCTTATTACAAAGACAAACAGGAGAAGATTAAGTTCTAGGCAGCAAAGATGAGGGTCCTAAAGCCCATACCCATAATGATACACTTCCTCCAACAAGGCCACACCTCCTAATAGTGCGACTCCCTGGGCCAACCATATTCAAACCACCAGAGTAAACTTCTTTTATGACTTTCTAAATCTTTTGTAATGAATAAACTTGCATACTTAGAAACTGTGTATTCTGTAATTTCTAATGGGATGATCTGTGATACCCATTTATTGTGCTATTCTGAACTTTCGTGAACCTTCTGTCTAGTGGTTATAGCAACCTCCGAAGGAACTTCCTAGTGTGCCCAATTGTAATTTGGGATATGCCTATTTGACTTTCATTCCTGTTTTCTTTTTTCAGTTTGTTTTGACAAGTTACAATCATGAATAATTAGGCACAAGGTGATAAACACAGATATGTGTACCTGTGACTACACCTACCAACTACATTCAATATTTATGTTATTCCTTCTATCTAGCTGCAATATTGGCTCGATGACCAATATCTATCATTCCACTCCTGCCTCAGCCTCAGGTGACCACTGTCATGTTTGATCCTGTAAGAATGCATAGTTGGGTTCATAGAATTAAAGGCATGCTCATGTATTTTGAATTTCAGTTAGGTCTTCTTGGTAGATAGTAATATTCTAAGGAATAATCATAAAATAAATAAACAAATTGGATTGTGACAAAACAACTAAACAAGAAAGAGGGTCAAACATAAAGCACATGAAACATATATAGATGCAGAGACATACATGCTCACACAGAGATATACATGCTCACACACAGGAATCTCATAGAAACAAAAAACTGGAGCCACTATAGATATACAAAGGACCTGTAAGGTAAAAATAATTTAAATTTTGATTTTTTTTTATTAGTGTTTTAAAAGTTTTGACAGTCGGGCGGTGGTGGTGCACGCCTTTAATCCCAGCACTTGGGAGGCAGAGGCAGGCGGATTTCTGAGTTCGAGGCCAGCCTGGTCTACAGAGTGAGTTCCAGGACAGCCAGGGCTATACAGAGAAACCCTGTCTCAAAAACAAAAAAAAAAAGTTTTTGACAATCCCACAGGTTTGTACAATGTATTGAGACCATATTTGTCTCCCATTACCTTGTCTTATCTTCCTCCTGCTAACCCCCTTCCAGTTCCCAAATAATCCCCCACACACTACGTTCCTGTACATCTTAACGCAGGCCTTGTGTGGGAGCTCATATCTGCTTCATTTTCCTGATTGCCAGAGCCATATCTGCCCCGTGGGCAGCATTTCACAGTACTCTTCTCTGTCCTCTTGACTCTTTCAACCATTCCATTTCCTCTCTCTTGATGGTCATTAATGCTATCTTTGTTCCCCTGGAATACTTTTCTAAAATACAGTAATTCTCACATTAAGACATCTTCTTAAGTTTTGCTCAGTTGCTGCTTGTGTCCCATACCTGTTTTGACTCTTTCACTTATATATGTCTTTATACTGAGGAGGAGTTTCAGGGCTGAGGTTCTAGGCTCACCCAAAAGTGCTTACCCAGTATGTATAAAGGTCTGGGTTCTATCTTCAGCACTTAAATTATTTTAAGTGGCATGTAGTTTATTTACTAAGTTCTTTCATTTATTCTGACAACCTAGGTGTTTTAAACTATTTGTATTAAATACAGTTATTGGTGTGCCAGCATTTGTGTTTGCTATCTTATTGATACTTCCTGTTGATGGGGATCAAACTGAGGGCCTCATATATCCTAGACTTGAATCACTAGCTTCTAAGGTCAAGATCTGTCAATCAATCCAGGATACATATTAATTGAATTAAAATATTTTAAAATGGTGAAGAAATATATCCCATTGTAAATCTTATAATATACAGTTTAGAAATGGAATGTTATGTAATGAGTACAGTTTGAATAAAATTGGTATGCTAATGATGAGTATAGGATTTCTTTTGGAGTAACAAAAACATTGTTATGTTTGCGATCAACATTTGTGAGGCAGTGGGCCGTGAGAGGGAGCCTAGTAAGGTCGTGCTAAGGCTAGAAGCCCTGGAGACCCTGAATGGACAGTAGAAACTTTGCCTGCTCCCAGTACCAGGCCCTTGTTACATAGCCACAGCCCCCCTGTAGAGAGATTTGTGGCTGTCAGTCATATAACGCACACCCCCAAGCCCTTCCACGTGTAGATCAGGTATCCCTATCCTCTCAGACCAAGCCAACATGAAGCACCTACTGTCAGACCGCAACCCACCCAAAAACTATATAAAGGTCCTATCCAAAAGGAATAAAGGTGTGTGAGAATTACTCCATTGTCGTCGAAGAGTGTCTGTCATAAGAGCTGTAACACTGCTGCCAGGGAAGAGAACTATTCTTCCAAACGGTCACCAGGAGCTCCCCTTCACCCCCTCACTGGCTAATTACCCTCAGCCCAGACAGTGCAGCGTCTCAGAGCAACAGCAGTGGCGGTACTTCCCCCTGTGGTACCAGCCATATGATGATAGTATGGAATAGAGTTTATTTAGGGAATGGGTAGGGAAATTGAGGAGGTAGTTGAGACAGAGAAAGGCAGAGAGAGAGGAGAGAGAAGAGAGAGGAGAGGGAGGAGAAGAAAAGAGAGAGTAGAGGCAGGCCAGGAGAGAGGGGAGAGGGGAATGAGAAGAGAAGGGACAGAGAGGATAAGAGAATGAGTAAGAGAGTGAAGAGGTGGCAAACAGACCCTTTTATAGTGAGTCACCACAGCTGGCTGTTGCCAGGTAACTGTGGGGTGGAACTAGAAGGAATGCGAACTGTGAGAGAACAACATTCCTCCACCGGGCTCTACTTCCTATTTTTGCCGTGAATTCCTCTCCAGACTTCCCTCAGTGGTGGACTGAGACCTGAAATAGGAAATAGACTCTTTTATGGTGATTTGAATGAGAATTGTCCCTCAGAAGCTCAGCCATTTGAACTCTCGGTCCACAGTCAGTGGTACTTGTTTGGAGAGGCTATAGGGAGGTGTGGCCGTGCTGGAAGAAGTACATTACTGAAGGTGGGCTTTGAGATTTAGAAAGCCTTAACCCATTTTCCTGTCCTTTCTCTGTTTTATACCTGTGGTATAGATGTCATCTCTCTGGAGAGGAATAAAAAATCTATAAAATATTAATACTTATTGCTTATACCTGGAAGGTTATACTTAATATTTCTTCAGGTTGTGTTTTTGCTTGAAAGTTTTGAAAATGAATCTACTTTTACTGAGACACATTAGCAGTGTTCCATAAACAATGAAGACATGGCCAACATGATTAATATGTCATAGCAAATCAGTGTTTATGGCTCATTTGCCATTTTAATTTTAAATAAGACTTCTCATTAAAAATAATGGAGTGGGACAGAAATTATAAATAAATTTTATTTAAATGTATCCCTCTCTTGAATTTAACTATTTAATTTTAAATTGTGAAATCTTATTGATACATCAGCCATATTTCTTGTTCAGTTTTAATTTTGCTTTTTTTTTTTTTTACATTTTGAGGCATTCATTTTCTCATATCTGGATTTAATTTAGTTTAGAATTCATAGACAAACTATATAAATAGCCACTTCACAGAAGAGGAATCTTTGGTGTATAAGTGATACATGGAAGTATTTCCAACTTGTATTTGCAAGTTCATCTAAGAAATGATTTCTCATTCATGATTTTTGCAAAAGTTAAATAGCAGGCATCAGTGAGAATGTAAATGGTTTTATTAGTATAACCAGCACTAAACCCAAGATAAACACATTTTCCCTACCCTAGCCTATCTGTTCAATGAATGAATTCTGCACATGTGTTCAAAAGTGCATGCACAGAAATAATCATTAAAGCATTGTTTATAAAAGAAAATTCAACAGAAAATCAAAGACTATTAATTTACTACTATATTGAGTTATCTTCGCAGTATAAAGCTGCCATGTAGTTAAACTAAACCAAACATTTGTAAAGGGTTTAGAGTAGATTGCAAAAAAAAAAAAATAGTAGAATAATACAGACCTTACATTCTCTGAGATGGCTGAATGAAAGGGGAAAACTGTAGGTGAAACAGTTTAATAACTGCTTGGACGAGGACAAGAATTTCTAGATTTGAGATTTCAAGATAACTGATTCCACAACACAACTCAATACCAAACTATATAAGGACAAGTTCCTGATTATTTTTTTGTGTAACAAAGAGAAAGTTCAAAAATATTCCCAACAGTAAAACAAGGTTGAGAAAAAAATATTCCCAATATAGAAATTTATAGCAATTCAAACTATAACAAATTCAAATGTAAAAAAAAATACTTTAAAATAGACAAGTTGCCAAAGTTCTGCATTCTCCCATTCTAGGAATTTAAGATAAAACAAAGTCAATAGAATCCAGGGGTCAGACACAAGAAAAGACTGAAGAACAAAGAAGTTCCAGAAATGGGTCTTCTGCTATTAAAAGTGGTGGGAGAATTTCCAAGAGGATATGGGGGTGTGGTCACAAGGTAAGCAGCTGGAGTGTGAGCCCAGAGAAAAAGCTACTCAGGGCTAAGATTGTCAGAAGCTGGGAGATGTATGGGAGAGTGTGTCAGAAAATACTGCAAAAAGAAAAAAAAAAAAAAAAACACTACAGGAGAAGAGGCTGGGTTTAAACAGTGACAAATAAAAACCAAACCTCGTGCAAGAAGAAAACCTAATCATAGCATTATCTACAAACATATCCATGCATCGTGCGCACACATGCGCACCTGTGAGCGCACACACACACAAACACACACACATATGTGTTTGTGGGAACAGGAAGATGAAACACAGGTAGGCAGAGAAAAGAAATACTAGGGCAAAGGGTTTATACAGGAAAGTTAAAAGCACAAAAGGCTAACACATCACTCACTGCAAAGCTAAAAACCAAATACTTCAGAGAGTTTGGACAGCAGTGGCAGGTAGAGGCGCTTGTGTGCCAGCCTGACAACTTGAATTGATCCTAGATCCCACAAGGTGGCAGGAGAGAACCAGCTCCTGAAAGCTGTTCGCTGACCTCCACCTGCAGCATGGCTACATGGACACACACATGCACACACATACACACATACATGCACACATACACACAGAGATGCATGTACACATGTACACATGTATATGTATGTGTATATATATGTGTGTGTGTGTGTGTGTGTGTGTGTGTGTGTGTGTGTGTGCATACATATAGACCCAGATACACACACACATGTTTTTTGAATAAGCAACTAGATGAGTTAATTCTTAGTTACATGGACGTAAATACCACAGAAATCACTTCAAAGGCCTGAGTTCCTTTGTCTTTGGGGAGAACAGAATGGGAAAGAGTGATGGTGGGGAGCTCACAGCTTTTGTAAAAAACCATTTATTCAGAAATGTGTTGTCAATTTCAATATTAAACTAAATTTAAATACCCAAACTAACTTTAATACCCATAAAGGATAAACAATTAAGTACAAAAAATACAATAAATGAACAAAAGTAAATATTTACATGTGAACTTCAACTTTAAAAATAAACTCTTGGCTCCATGGGTAAAAGTACAGTGGCAGCCCCATCACCTGAGTCTCATCCCAGAACTCACTAAAAGGCATGAAGTCCCCAGCAGGTTGCAGGTCTCTTTCATCTCACATCTGAACTTTGCATACTCACCTTCTCGTCTGTGATGTCATCTCCACAGTGTGCTTTTACTCCTGTCCATGAAAAGCTCAGTGGTCCTGATGTAAACTTACTGCATCCCTCTTAGCAGCGATGTCCTGGTCTACTCTGTTAGCCCTCCATCTCCAAGGCTGCCTGGCACTGGCTGGACCCATGTGATGCCGATCTATCTGTTTCTGCCACTGAGAGTTTACAAATAAAATTCCTTGGTCTTCCTTTGCTTTAAGCAGCAACTTCACCCAGACAATGAGTATTCATCTATGGCTGCCTGTCAACAAGTTTCATTACTTTGGAAACTTGGAATACACTATGAATAACCAAAATAGCAAAGTCACGTGTTCATATGTCTCCATCTCTCCTTGGTGAAATGTTACTGTCTTTCCAAAGGACGATGAATCCCAGGTCTACTGCAGAACACCATCTGTCACCCATATCTGCATCAGAGGAATATGAATAATGACATTTAGCCTTAGATTCTTTAACATTACCATCCTTGTGAGAACTAGTGTGCATAAGAACAGCCCATTTTTCATATCCAGCATCATCCCTCCTTCTTTATACATCATAATTTTCTATGAATCTTGGAATGACTTACCATGACTCAATCATTCTACTCACGAATATATAATAAAATCTTTCAGAGAAAAAAAAAGAGAGAGAGAAGCTTAAGCTACATTCCTTGTAACATTCTCCAACAAATAGTTTAACCAGGACAAGCCAGCCTAAATCCCCATGAGAATTCGTATCTACTTGTGATGTTGGAGTGTTGAGAGGTGTAAAAACCAGCACTCTTCGCCCATCTTACTCCTCATCAGGACAAGTCCATGAAAAAGGCCAGGCCTTTTGATCATTACCAGAGGTCTCACCCTGTGCAAGACTTAGCTTCTATCCCATCTTGTCACTTGTTCTCGCCTACTCTTCATGGTCACCATGGTTACAATGAAGGGAATTGATCTCCCTTGTGCAGGCAACACCATTTCTTTCACCAAATGAAGTAGGTATAAAGAAAAGTACATTGAACAGAGAGTGTTTCCTTGGAAGTCCACATTAAAAAATTGAGATGTCCTTGGATAATTAATCTGGCTGAATAAAGAGGTTTATCTCCCAGATGCCCTATTGCCCTATACCTAGCAGAATGTGTAGCTGAACATGTATGTGAACAGTGTTTCCCAGCTCTAGTCCAGAGGACTAGAGGGCTGTGTCCTGAGATGAAGAGTAAGGCCCCTCCTCACCTGGTTAGGTGATGATGACACTCAGATGTTACATTTAAAGCCACCTGAAGCATTTACATCTGAAAATTACAACCAAAATATTACAGAAACCTGGTCTCTAGGTACAATGGAGCATATGAACACGTTAGAACTTGAGATAGTGACTTCCTACCAAATTAAGACTGTCTGGATGTCCTAACGTAGTGACAATTGATGTTCTAAGAAATGTCCAGCTTGTACTGTGTCAAACTGATGACTTTATCATCCTCATACTAACCTCCTGGTCAACTAGAATTCTTCAGCTCTGCTCCTTGTCTTTGTCTTAAGTACAACTTATTAGTGATGTCTTGCGTATTCCTGTAATCTACATAGAGAGGTTATTTTTAGAGATTCTAGTTTCCTTGACATTTTCTAAGCTTACTGAATCTCTAGTCCAAGTCAAAGAATCAAGAACAGTATTTATGACAAGCAACTAACATTAACTCGTATGTTCCTAAACATACAATAAAAGCTCATGCATAAATGAATATAGAATGTAAAATTTCATCAACTAAAAGGCTATTCTCTCTATGCACATATTATAATCCCAAACACAAATATAAAAATTCTGAAAAGGCCCATTATCTAGGGTAGTCATATTAATTACTCAGAAAATATATTGTCAAATCAAACTCCAAACCCTCTTCTGTGTTAGGTGAGGTTGTGCTCCGTGGGTTGTGTGTTGGGTGAGCTTGTGTATAGGGGTCAGGCTCCCTAATCTGTCATCTAAGAGGGGGAATAATTTTACCTCACTCCTACAGGAAAGGTCTTTGTGGTGGTTTGAATATGAATGACCCCATAGGCTAAGCCTTTGAAAACTTGGTCAAATTGGTTACTGTAGGAGGAGTTAAGGTGGGAGGAGTAAGGAAAGGAAGAGGAAAAGGAAGAGGAGGAGCTAGGGAGAGCAGAGATATAGGATCAATGGAGAGCCACACAGGTATGGAGAGCAGTCATGGGTAACAACTTTTAATTAGGTTAGCTAATTGGGAAACAACTCTCTTTGTATGGGCATATTGTTATTGAACATTACCAAACATATAAAGCCTTTGGAAAATCTAAGCATTAGAGTCTCATTTGTACCAAGTCCGTGTGTTTGGCCGGATGGTCTGAGCAATGCCCTGCCTTGCGGAGACAGCGTGGAACATTGGCAGGGCTATCTCCCATGCTTTCATCTCATGGGTAGCAGGGCTGCTGTTTCTGGCTGGCCGTTTCTAGCTGCAGGCACATGTGGCCACAGAACATGGCGGCTGAGCTAGGCAGAGCTGTTGCAGCTTAGATAGTCTGACCAGTGGCTATTTTTTTTAAAAATAATTATACAACAGGTTGCATTTTGGGAGAAGGCTCTGAAACCTTTATGAGGAGGAGCATTCCTGGAGAAGCTTTTTCCGGGGAAGTCTTTGGAGTTAATAGTTTGGTTCTACTTCCTGTTTCTCTCAAGTTTCTGTGTGCAGGTAAAATGTGATCTCTCTGCTTTCTGACTACCAGATCAGCCTCAAACTCCTGCTTTCCTGTCTTCCTCTCCATGAAAACGCCCATTGTCTAGGGTAATCATATGGTTTATATATCCCTTCTGGAGCTGTAAACAAAAATAAGCCCTTTTCTCTTCTAAGTTGATGCTCCCCATGGTCACTGTACTGATTAGTTTTTTGTTTGGTTGGGTTTTGTTGTTGTTGTTGTTGTTTTGTTTGCTTGCTTGATTTTTTCAACTTGATACAAATTAGGGTCATCTGGGAAGGGAGAAAAACTCATTTAAGGAAATGCCTTCTATAATCAAATTGGCGGTGGGCAAGTCTGTAGGGTATTTTCTTGATTAATGATTAATGTGGGAAAGCTGAGACCATTTGGGGCAGGACCAACCCTGGGAAGATTGTTTTGGGATTTATAAGGAAATTACCCTAGAGGCTTCAGAGAGAGCCTGGCAGTTACGAGCTCTCCCAGAAGATCCTGGTTCAATTCCTAGTACCTACATGGCAGCTGACACTATCAATTATCTCCAGTTCGAGGGCATCCGATGCTACCTTCTGACCTCTATAAACACCAGGCACACAAGGGGTACATAGTCATACATGCTCACAAAAAGCCTCCCACACACACACACACACACATAAAATTAGAAATATAAATACGAAAAAGAGAACCATAGCTGGACTTGAGACTGTAAGTAGGTCAAAGAGCAGCTTTCCTTCATGTTTCTGGCCTCTCTCTGCTCCTACTTGAGTTCTACCTGTGGTCCCCAGTCATTAAGTATGATTGAGAATTATAAGCTAAATAAGCCCTTTACTCTCCAAGTGGCTTTGGTCATAGTACATATCACAACATAAGCAGCAAACTAGAACAATATTTCTGCTGCTATGGCAACAGAACACTGATTAGGACAGTCTTCCAAAGAAGATCAGAACTGTAGCCCATGCTGTACTATAGCGTACCTGCAACTACTGATCAGCGAAAAACAGAACTCTAGAATGGGTATATATTTGGTCATCAATTCAAATTTACTTTATTTACACAAAAGTTTCTTTCTAATATCATCAAAATATTTTTTGTCAATCAAAAAAGAACATAAAACATTAAAATGCAGAGATTCTTGAGCATACCTTAGGCATACTAGAAAAGTAACAAAATTCAACAAATATCTGGGAAGCCAACATACATGCCTGGATCAATCTTAATGGGAATATATGATTCTGCAAGCCAGAAATGTTTAATTAAGTTGAACGCAATGGGATATTGCACAATTTTTATATTCTACATTAGTTCAGCTTATATGGACAATCAAAATAAATAATGTGAATCTTTTTAGATGTCTGTAATAAGGTTACAAATAAAAATGATGTATTTAATAAAAGTACTTACTAATTTTTCAGTTGATCAAAGTATTCTTTTCTTTTGTGATGTATTTACTGTCAGATAAAATAACACTTTTCCTGATCCATGTTAAAATACCATGGGATCCAGAGGATTTCATAAAGATATATTAGGATGTACTCAGAATATCCAGCATAGGTATCTGAGCACACACTGAATCGTTCCAGTTCTAGGGTCCAGTGGATAAGTGAATTCCTGCAGTACCTTCTGCATTTTTGTAAACACTTAAAGATAAATGCATTATCAATTATGTATCACAAATATTATTTTATTTCCTCAAATTTAGTAAATTTCAAGTCTTAAGGATTATGTAAAAGCTAGAGAAGTAGAAGTACTTCACTTAATCGAATGTTAGCTTAGCATGCACAGAACCCTGGGGTTGGTGATATACACCTACAGTCTCAGCACTTGGGAGGAGGAAGCAAGGTTTATCCTTGTCTGCATGAAGAATTAGAAGCCAAGCTAAGATAGATGAGACCTTGTCTCAAGAATTAATTAATTAACCAAACAGCTAACAAGAGTGACAGCCCCTAACAAAGCATAGCCAAACTTGGTACAATACCCAATGATGGTGCCATAGAGTAAACTCCCACATTGTATATATGTAAACAAGAAACTCTAACTCTCTGAATAGCTCTATGTAAAAGCTGCTTAGTTCTAGTTACAAATATTCAAACAAGGCATACCATGTATTATGTCTACTTTTAAACATGGCAACTTATACATATTAAACATCAATATTGCATCTACATCTGGCATGTTGTCAAAATTTTTCTTCTTATTCAACTCAAAAGTTCTATCCAACTCTTACAGCTGGTACCACTAATTCCTGTAAATATTCTGGTGGCATAGACGTCACTAGGGTTGTCACATAAGCAAACTGGCTTCATCTGTCCATTAGGTTTACTCCTTGCTTGGTGTTTTTGTTCACCTCCTGCTGCTGAGAATGAGGATACCGTTCTTACAGCTACAAAGACAGTGAGAAGATTAGTTAATGTTCCCTCCTGCCATAAAGCGGAAGATTACGGTATATTTGGTACAATAGACTTTTAATGGCCCTGTTCAGGCTGTAAAGCTCGCCGTAACCATTTATAATGAAAACGTTTAATAATATCACCTACAGGTTTATGTTTATGGAGGGTTTATTGCAAATGGCAACTGAGTTTTATACTGAACATATTAGTTAATTCTTTGAGATAAGAAGATGGGAGTTATCACTGCTGTTTCTTTTTTTTTTTTAAAGATTTATTTATTTTATTTATTTATTTATTTATTTTTATCTATAGGAGTACACTGCAGCTGTCTTCATGCACACCATAAGAGAGTATCAGATCCCATTACAGATGGTTGTGAGCCACCATGTGGTTGCTGGGAATTGAACTCAGGACCTCTGGAAGAGCAGTCAGAGCTCTTAACCCCTGAGCCATCGCTCCAGCCCCTCACTGTTGTTTCTTAACAGTTGAAAATAATTGTCAGTCATGTGTAGGAGACTCCACTGGCAGGACAGGAGAAGGGTCCTCTAGCTCTAGACGTCCTCGGAGGGAACCCTGACCCTGCTTACTTTTTCAGGAGAGGATGCAGAAGTACCTGGGATGTTGGTGCCCTTCACAGGCAGCTGTGTTGGTATAGTGTTGCTCTATTCAGGCAACTGTGGGTCATCATTCAGTACCAGTCACAGCACGACAGAAGAAAGATGCTCCACATCACTTGCTAGGAATGTGAATACATAATAATTGAGCAAATAAATGAAGGAACATAGTGATAATTCTTGGACTCGATAAATACCTTTCAGTCAGCTTTTATAAAACATCTATCTTATATAATAAAAATCACACAGGAAAACAGCAGATTTTTAATCAATAAACTTGAAATGTGGATATGAGAGTAATATGTGATGCTACTCATATAATTATTTATTACTTACATATTTTTTAAAATACAGTGTTTTGTTGGGGGATTGCTTGCTTGTGAGTGTGCCTGAGGAGGCCAAAGTCTAATGTAGGCCATCTCCTTTATCACTACCCACCTTATATTTTGAGATAAAGGCTCCTCTTTACCCAGTCTCCTAGGGTTACAGATGCTTGCCACTGAATCCAGTTTTTATATAGATGTAAGAATCCAGATTCACTTTCCATGCTGTCATGGTGTCTTAGTTAGGGTTTCTATTGCTATGAAAAGACATCATGACCATGACAACTCCTAATAATGAAAACATTCGATTTGGGCTGTCTTAGAGTTTCAGAAATTTAGTCCACTATTATCATGGCAGGAAGCATGATGCTATGCAGGCAGATGCGGTGCTGTAGGAGCAGCCCAGAGTTCTACAAGTAGATGGGCAGGCAGCAGGAGGACAGAAACTGACACTGGGACTAGACTGAGCTTCTAAAACCTCAAAGCCAGTCCTCCCCCGACCCCAGTGACATACTTCCTCCAAGAAGTCCACACCTACTCCAACAAGGCCACAACCCCTAATAGTGCTACTCCCTGTGAGCCTTTGGGAGCCATTTTCATTCAAACCACTGCACATACTGTTGTGAAGAAATTTTGTCTGAGATAAAACTGCTCATCGTAGAGGGAGGCTCATTAAGACACAGGATGTTCTGAAAGGAGAAGAAACATTCCATCCTGCAGGGAAGCTGGCAAAGCTTGGAAGTAAGCAACTCATTAGCTTCAGGAAGTCCCTGAAACTAACTAAATTCACTACAACTTTCCTTTCCTTAACATCAGTGAGCTATAACGACTACTGAAAGACAGTCTCGGGCAATCTAAGCTGCCTAGAAGAGACTCAGACCTGTACAGATGGCTGGAAAAAGCAAGGACCAGAGCATCTACCTTTATAAAGTAGAAACAAACCATGTTCTCTAAAAGAGACAGAAAAGGCCAAACTGCTAAAAGAGGCTGAGACCTACTGAGTTCCTGGGAAAGGTTACTAGTCAACCTGTTGACCTGCCTTTAGGCTATGCATTACACTACAGGTTTACAGGTTTCCTGTCACCTATGCTGGGATAGGCTTTGGTGATACAGCTGTATTTGAGTCATTTCTGTTCACTAACATTTCACCCAAATTCCCATTACCCCAATAAAACTAATTGGATCACAAAAGGGAATTTTCATGGTATCTGTACTCTGGTCTCTTGTCACTTTCCTACATGAGATAAGGAGAAGTTTGTTCACACCTCCCCAGGAATAGTGTCACACCACACACAAAGCACATAACCCATTTATCCATCCCCTAACCCAATTCACGCCTCCCAGGAACAGGGTCACATAACACACACAAAAGCACTTTACCCATGTATCCATCCCCTTAGCCCAAAACACAAATTTTCATTTGTGTTATTTTCGCTCTGTCAACTTTACAAACCAGCCAACACATTATTTTTGCTTCAAATATTTGTTGGTTTGTTTTCATCCTCCATTTTTTTAATTGTACATGTTTAATAAGGCTCTTTTCATTCAAGAAGATAGTATATTTTGAGCACATCCACCATAGCCCACTACCTACACCTTTAAAGCATTGACTCTTCTGTTATCCAGATAATGACAGTCATTGTTATCACAGTCTAGAGCCTCTGAAGTCCTTTTTCTGTTGAAATACATAGATTCACGTCCCTGGCTCTGCCCTCTGTAGCTCTCTAGGCCCTTGTTGACACCACTCCACTACTGATGTTCTTGGTGATCATTCCAGAGTACTGGCATCTTCATAGGCTTTCTTCACTGCTCCAAGACTCAAATCTTTTACATGACCCCTTTAGTCCTGGGGTGTAAACAACAACTGAGGCTGCTCCTTCACCAATGGCCTTTCATGGCCTCTCACAGTGCTGAGCCTCAGCTGCTCTTCATGACCCATTCATGCCTTCAAAACCAGTACCACCTGGGTGACTCTTACCAATAAGAGTCACATTACCAATACAGCTGCAGCACAAGATACAGCCTTGGCTATCTCTGGAACACAGCTTCTTTGTGCTCTCAGAAAACATTTCCCAGAAGATTTCACCTCAGTGATGATGGTCTTTTCTTAATCACCACTAATTTCTTAGCCCCAGCTAACCAGCATCAACAGTCCCAGTAGTCTCCTTCTCCACTCGAATATAAAGCCAGACACATGGCCACACTTTCTAATAGTGCTGCTCCCTAGGTAGAGCATATATAAACTATCACACTATCAAAGTCACAAGTAAGAAAGAGACCCAGAAATGTTCCTGTGCAAAGGAAAGACAGGGACAAAAACTGGAGCAGAGACTGAAGGAAGAGCCATTGCCAAGAGGCACTTGCTGACAAGAACCTGGTGTGGCTGTTCCTTGGGATGTTCTGCCAGCAACTGACCAAGATGTGGCTGCTTAGAGCCAACCATCAGACTGAGCTCGGGGACCCTGGTGGGGGAGCTGGTGGAAGGACTGGAGAAGCAGAGGGGGATTGCAACCCCATAGGAAGAACAATGTCATCTGACCAGACCACCCAGTGCTTTCAAGGACTAGATCACCAACTAAGGAGTTGTACAGGGAGGGATCCATGGCTCCAGACACATATGTAGCAGAGGATGGCCTTGTCTGACATCAGTGGGAGGGGAGGCCCTTGGTCCTGAAGTGGTTTGATGCTCCAGTGTAAGGGGATGCTGGAGCGGTGGAGTGATAAAGGGTGGGTGGGTGGGAGAGCACCCTCAAAGAGGTGAAGGAGAGGGGGGAGAGGAGATGGGATTCGGGGTGGGGGTCGTAGAGCGGTAACTGAGAAGTGGGATATCATTTGAGATGTAAATGAATAGAATGATTACAAAAGAAAGAGAGAGATCCACATAAATAAAGCTTAAAAGCAAAATATTTAAGAAAAAACAAAAAAAGACTAGTAAATACATATGTCACCATACCTAGCAAAGTTAAGTTTGTGAGCTACAGTTCAATCACCAGCCTGTCAACTAACAGGGTGCAATCCCCCTTGAAGCTGTATCATTTACTTTGGATGTTGGATGAAGACAATACCAACCTTATCTACTTTTCAATAGAGAAAACGAGCCTGAAAGACAAAGGAGAAAGAGAATAGTCAACTTGGTAAATAAAGAGTAGCATCATAGCTCTCTCTCCTCAGAGGGTTCGTCCTTAAGTCTGGGCTGGTGCAGATTTTCAAAGATTATGAAGCCCTGAGGTTAAGGATGCCCTTTGCTTGCAGATCTGTTGCTGACTTTTCTGCCGACTGGGAAGGAGGTACAATTAGATGATCCGTCTCATTTCTGTCTCATAGCTGCTGCATCCTTAGTCTTCCAGGAGTCTAATAAGTCGGCTGACCATATGTGGTTTAATTGTTCTCATCTGAAAAGCTTTACTAGATAAAGGAGATCTTCCCCACAGATTTCCTCCCCTTTTTATTTCTATTCTTGTAACCATCTGATATTCTGATATTGTGCTACCTCCGCCTTATCTCAAATCTTCTCACTCTAACATTTAGACCTTACCGAGGTACATGGTGTGGTAATAATGTGTTCTCTCTATATAAATGCCTTTCCCCTTCTTTTTCTAGTTTCATTTGCTCAGAGTTGCCCTGTCCAGCTCAGAAGGCTATTTCAATGCCCACAAGGCATTCTTTATTTGAGCTTCAGTGCATAACCTGGGGTGCTCTCAAAGTTCGATGCAGCTGCGAATGCCTTTTGATTTTCCCAAGCATCTCCAAGGCCTTTTCTTGGTGCTCAGGAAGATAAGAGCACCTTATATTCAGTACACACTTTTATATCAACCAGGGATTACTGCCAGACACTCCTAGTCACTTCTGTTTATATCAAAACATTGACAGTTGCAGTGTAATGAAAAATCCAGAGGAAATGTACACAATTATGGAATCAATCAGGTTCTGAGAGGCATTATGAACCTGAAGACAGGGTCGGATGAGAGTAAGCCTGATGCCACCCTGCTGAGATGGCCTAGACAGGAAGACTAGTGGGTCACATGTGCACTTACAGAAAATACACAATAAAAATATTTTAGTAATTAGATAGGGTTGTCTTTATGAAATAACTAAATACAAAAAAAATTACAGATATGACAAGTGGATTTCCTATATATACTGAAACCATCTTCAGATAGAAGTGAAAACAGAAACATTACAGACCATAGTAATAATGAGCTATCAAATGTGTACAAGAAATATTAATCAAAAAAGCACAGACACACAGAGAAAATTGCTGTATTTTGCAGAGAACAGTGAAATTCTCAGAGATGAGGAAAATGCTACATGGATATCATTTCTGTCTTGAGAAAGTATAATGTTTCATAGACCCTCAAGAAGGTCTTAATGAAGGCCTTATTCTTTACTGCAGAAATTGATATGGAATGAAATCTAATTAATCTAGAAGTATGTTGCTTGGCTCTTTTATCACTGTGGAAAATACATGAGATCTGAGGAGGAAACATCTGCTAATTTACAGTCACATGGATCTTAATTCATGGTTGCTTGGTTTTCATAGTTTGGTCCTGGTCGAGAATACAGAGTAGAGCCAAGTTATTCCCCAAACAGGGAGATTATAAATGAAGGAGTCTGGGTTTCAATATCCATTTACAAATGTATCCCCAGCGTCTTTCTGTCTCCAGCTAGTCCCCACATTCTAATCCTCACCACTATCTGACACAATCAGTTCTGGATACCTCTTACCCAAATCTTTGGGGAATTCGTAAAGCCAAACCCCAACAAAGAGTTAAACTAATGTTTTTAAAATGTATATTTATTGAAGATTACCCTATGCCAGTTTCTTGGCAGAGGAAGAGTAACACATGTACTAATAGTTTCACATGTATACACCAAGTAGAAAATTTCTAAATTAGTGCATAAATCATTGATTAGTTAAAGTTGATTCTGTAATAACTAGCTACTATCTGAGATAAATTAAAAGTATGTCTCAAAAATATTAAGTCAGGGTTATGCTTAATCTTGTCAGTTAGATGGGGTTTAGAATCCTAATGGAAACAAATCTCTAGGCACTGCAGTGAGGGCTAACTGAGGTGGGGACACCTAGGTGAGCAGTACTGCTTATTCCATGGGCTAGGGTTCCAGACTGAATCAAAAAGAGGAAACCAGAAACCAGACACAGTAGCATGTTCCTCGAATCTTAGCACTCAAGAGAAGCCAAAGGCAGGCGTATCTGTGAGTCCAAATCCAAACCTATCTACAGAGTGAGAACCAGGCCAGTTACAGTTATATCGTGAGGTCCTACATACCAAAAACAAAACAAAGAAAAAAAAAAAGGAAAAAGAAGAAAAGGGGGAGGAGGCAGCAGAGTTGGTAGCAGCTGAGCAGATGTCCTTATTTCCAATTTCAATTAAGGTAAATTCAGATAGGTGACATTGACCAAGTCAAGCCCAAAGCTAGAGGAAGGGTAGAAAGTGGATCCCAACTCAGGGATTTTACCTAAATGGACTCTATCATGGATCTTGGAAGCCAGGTACCTGTTGCTAGGGACATTAGAAAAAAGGGCGTCCAGCTAGCTCCCGGCCTGGCCGCCATGTTCCTGCTCTAAGTCCATTTGTCACCGCAAGCTCTGCCGCAGGATCGGAGCTCCGGAGCTGGTTCCACCTGGTTCCCCTCCTCCCCTCCCCACCCCCCAGCTTGCTCCCATAGCAACCGGTCACCATGCTTCCAACTCTGGTTCGCTTGTCCCTGGAACCGCTAGTTCCTTCTCAACCATAACCACCTGGTAGTCGGTGGACCCACATTCCAGTAACCAGTAAATCAAAACTCTAGATGCTTAAAGTTAACCAATGGATTTATATATTATCAAATACTCAATACACAAGATGCCTGCACAATTAGAATTGTTATCCCAATTACCTAACCTTAATATGAATAACTGCTATAGACATGAGGGTAACATCTCCTGCCATCTTGCCTCTCCCTCTCCTTTCTCCTCCCAACTCCTAGCTCTGCCTCCCTCTTTCCTGTCCAATGACAGAGCCCCGCTGCAAATACATTGGGCAGGAAATTCCTGCCACAGACAATAGAAAGGCAAGCTGTAGACAGATATCTACTAGAAATCCCTTATACAACAAAGAAAAAACTCTCAACATTATTAAATACTATGGAAATACGATCAAATCACAAGTGGTGTCAGTAACCACAGTTTTAGAGTGGATAAAGTATAAAATCAGAAGAATATAAAATGCAGGGAAGAAATCAGAAAAGAAGGCTCATATAAATGTTTGTTGACGCAACCATCTTTGATGGCTGAATTTGAGTCACGAGACTCCATGTACAACTAGCCATCAGCTGCATTCTGGGAGAATTTACCCTAGAAACATTAAATAAAAAGTCCTGTACATACACACATAAAACCACAAGCTTATAATCATTCACGATAGCCTTATTTGTAATAGCCAAAAATGGGCTTGACTCATTGAAACAGGTAAATGATTCATGAGGAAAATAATGGACTATTATTCAATAAAGTGAAATTAAAATTGCTATTGCGGATTTCATTTAAAGCAGAATGAGAAGTCACTACAAATATAGAAAGAAGTGGAAATAACTGCAATATATTTCATGTCATTCTTCATTTTTCCATGGTCTTGTAAACATAACTGATCTGTTTCAGAGACGCCAAAATTGCAACTTCCTGTGTGTTTCTAAGAGATCTAGCCTTGAGGGCAAAGGTTCTTAATCCTTATACATTCTCAATGCAATCACCAATAATGCAAATCTCTCTCACGTCTCTGCCTCATTTGTTATAGGGAAAACAGGAAGGGAAAGCCAGCTCCTTCTAAATACAGCCACCCACTAGACAGGAAGTACTAGACACAAGGTTAAACTAACCTTTCTACCAAATATACCAATGCGACCATGACCACAACCCATCATGTCTTTAGCATCATCATCATCACCATCAAAAATAGCCCACAATCTGATTGGATAGAAGGTCTACCACACAAGAGTGATCTCATGCTGGTAGTAAAACCTGGTTAAAATTCTGACTGAGGAAAAACTAGTGCTTTGTTAAGTAGACATGATGTCAAACTTTCTTCTAAATACTCATATTTAATCTATAGATGAATGGTGCTCACAAACTGCATCAGAGAAAACTCTTTTTACAGGAGGCAGCAGTTATGAAAAGACTCATTACTCATCAAAGCGACAAGAATAAGTAACTGTGGAGTGCTTAGCTCTAAACAGGACATTTATAACACACTCCTCTTCAAGGCTCTGAGGACATCCCCAAAATGGGGACAGAGACTATAACAACCAAAGGATGAGAAGATGTAACTAAAATGATTTTTTTCTGAATATGACAATAATGCAAATCTCGCTCACGTATCCCTTGACCATTCTTGTTTGTTGTACGGAAAACAGGATAGCCAGTTTCTTCTAAACACAGCCATCTACCGGACAGACTAGTAGGCTCATAAGCTCACTGCTGCTGTGATTAAAAGCACAAGACTTTGACAAGATCAGAGCACTTGACATTTCTTCACGGGAGAGGGATGAGGAACTATCATTTTCTTCAGTGACACAGCCACTGATAAATGGCACATGCTCCGGTAAATAATTTCCCAACCATGCTCATGTAAGCAACTCCAAGTAAACTCAGTAACTCATGCTCCCAAATAAAAGATGTGAAAGCAGAAAGGGGGCGTTCTATGGGAGTGGGGATGAGAATGGGTACGTGGAGAGTAGTGAACTGATGGAAATTGATCATGCACATGTATGAACTGCGTTGCTGTGATAAAACACCAAGAGTTTGTTTTGGCCTAAGGCTCTAGAGGGTTAGAAACCGTCATGGTACAGAGGCTATGAGCTTTCAACACCCACCTCCGGTGACTACCCCTCCAGCAAGGTCATATCCCATAAGCCTCCCAGATAGCACAGCCCAACCGGGAATCAAGTATTCAACGACTTGGGCCAATTTAAACTATCATAAACTGTAATCAATGAAAGATATGTTTAAATCCTGTAACCAGCACCCTCAACAGTATCAATCACAACCACCATAGGCTGCCCATCACCAACAGCAGCAGTTCATCGTGGCCATCTTCACTAGGAACTATCATCCTCGGTCGACAGCTTTCCTCATTATAAGTAACATAGATTGGTGCCTCTTCTGCTATACCCATAGATTACTGCCTAGCCCAACCATCATCAGAGAGGCTTCCTCTGGCAGCTGCTGGGAGCAGAAGGAGACTCACAGCTAAACATTAGGGAGTGCTGAGGGAACTCTGCAGAAGACGAAGAAGGATTGTGGGAGCTAAGGGGTAAGGATACCAGGGAACATGGCCCACAAAATCAACTAAGTAGGATTCACAGGAGCTCACAGAGACTAAAGGGGCAGTCGCACAGCCTGCATGGGTCTGTGTTAGGTCCTCTGCAAATATGTTGTGGTTGTTTTGCTTGGGATTTTCATGGGATTCCCAATAGCGGCAGTGGGACTGTCTCTGACTCTTTTGCCTACTCTTGGGAGCCTTTTCTTCCTACTGGGTTGCCTCCAACGCTGATATGAGGTTCTATGCCTAGTATTACTGCATCTTGGTATGCCATGTTCATTTCATATCCCTGGGAGGCTTGCTCTTTCTTGAAGGGAAACAAAAAAAAAAAAAAAAAAAAAAACAGTGGATCTGCAGAAGGGAGGCGGGGAAAACTGAGTGACATAGAGGAAAGAGAGGCTTGTCAGGATGTATTGTAAGGAGAAGAAAGAAAAAGAAAAATAGAAAATAGAAAAAATAATCAGAGATCTTGACAACATACATCTATTGGTGATTTTTTTTAAAAAAAAATGGCAATGATTATTGCTAAAGGTTAGCATGCATGTATATGGGTAATATCAAGTTAGTCATTAACGTTGGGTGTTCCAGATCACTGTCAATGTTGCAACAGGTCGGCAGCTACCTTTCTGCCTTTGCTGTTTGTCTCACCCTCCTGAAAGTAAACCACATCAAGCTGTTTAATCATGTGGAATTTATCTGGTTAAAGTTATTCCATTCCTTAAACTTCAATTGCTGCAGCCATATGAAAGAAATTGTACAGCAGCACTTCTGGACAGCAAGTCCAACAGCAATGCTGTATTACAAAGTGTTCTCCTGTCTGTGCCTTTTATCAAACCAATTTATTGCTGGGAAGGGAAAGGTCAGAGATCCTCAGGGGTGAGAAACTTTCAATTTGGGGACTGTTGAAGCAGGGTTGAGAAATAACCTTGGGGAAAACTTAAAGTAGGCAGATTCACAAAGCACTTCATCCGATATTATACCTACATTTAGCAAATGAAGCTCTTCCGTACGTCCTGAAGCAGCTTAACCTAGCGAGAACAGCCTGCGGCAGCAAGACAGATAAGGGTCTAATTAAAAAGCCTGCAGAGAGTGGGACGCTGAGTTGTTCTGGCAAGTCTTGAGGGACTTAGACCTGTGATAAGAACCAGGGAAAGATCAAGGAGGTGACCCCAAGCAAGGAAATTCCTGTTTTCTGCATTTCACAAATGTATAAAAGGGGTTTGTAATTAGCAGTGTTGTATTACAGAATAATACACAGGGGATTACAAAATCTGGCTATGTCCAATGTATTTTCACTATAAATTGCATCCTTTTCCAGAGGACCTGAGGTACAAAGTCCATGTGCTATAAAGTCCACAAGTGATAGGAGATGCCTGACAGCAGTGGTTCTTCTCATCTGGTAATTCATTATGAGCATCAGGTGTGCATTTATGGAGGTGCCCTGTTAGCTACACACAAACCAGATGAAATTTTAAAATGTGCGTTGAAGATTAAACTGTATTCAAGCTCTTCAGATGGAAGAACAGGCCAGAGGCACTCTGAATGCAGGCTCAGCGGTAGAAAGAGGTTCATACCAGAGCTTGTTCAACAGTCTGATGGCTGTCAAAATACAAAGTACAAGGAGGAGGCTGTCTCGTATTAATTTACAACCTTAAGCAGACACTAGAGCTTCCCATTCATTGCATTTCCAAATGGATTTTATGTTATTTCCTTTGATTCACATGTACTTCAAGTGATTAATCCATGGTTCCTGTCATGGGGAAATGGGAATTTCACAGCTCCGAGGTCATTTAACAAGTGTGGAAAGGAGCAGTCAGGGAACCTACAAAAGAACAAAGACAATTCCTACCAGGCGTCAGAGAGAACAAGCACCACCTCCTAAAGTCCACTTCCTACACGGCCACAGCATGTCGGTCAGCATGTGTTATTCACCTGCTGTTTTTCTCTTCTACTAGATAAGATTAAATGTGAAGAGACTGATTATCTGTCTCAATATTAAAAACCACAACCTAAGTGTATACTCCCGATATAAACAACTAAATCTGCCAAGGGTCTGAAACTAAGAACTGGGTGAACTTAAATATCACAACTGTGAGACCAACCCTACAGAATCGGATGTTTGACAAACGTGTCTGCAACTATTTCCTTCTACACTACAAAGCCGAAGAAGAGTAAGTCTGAGCTTTCTTTACATAACAAGTAAAACACTATAATTCATACGTTTCATCTGTCCTCTGCCCTAAATAAGCAAGACAATGGATCCCATGTCTTAGTAATCAATTCCCTTTCCTGTACATTCCTTCTGTGGTTGTTTGTTTGTTTGTTTGTTTTTTCTGATATCTGATGTTTTGCTCTGCTTACCTTCCAACTCTTCCTAAGGACTCTCCTCTCTCTCTCTCTTTTCTCTATTTCTTCTTTCCTTTCATTTTTGTAAACTTTTACTGATTCTGTGTGTGTTTCATATCATGCACCCCAGTCCTGCTCATCTCCCCACCGCATCCCTTCATATTCACTCCTTGGCCATTGTAACCTCCCCTTCAAAATAAAACACACACAGAGAGAGAGAGAGAGACAGAGACAGAGAGAGACAGAGACAGAGACAGGAGTTTTTTAAAAAGAGAGAAACAAACACAGCAAGCATAAAACAAGCTGTAATATGTCACATTGTGCCCGTCCCACAGAATATCCCTGTGTCCACACATCTTCACTTACCAACATTCATTGTAATGAATCATTGGTCTAGTTTAAGATCTCCAGCTTCTGTGACACCATATCCTGGATCCTCACTGGGGATCCTCCCGATTATCCTGTGGTTGCCCTGTGTCATGCAGATCCTGCAGCTTTGGATCAGCAGAACTGGCCTTTTCACATGTCCCAACCATTTGCAGATGATAGAGATTTGGGGGTTGGTCATTTCAGAGCCCTGGATCTGGGCCTGGGTAGTAGCTGGAGCTGGTCAGCCCTCCTGGCTCTCCCTCGTTAGCACCAACAGAGTGAGCTCTCCACTGTTCCAGCATGGTCATGCAACACGTGTTGCCAAGACGTTAGAATCTCCTCTCTCCAAAGTGCTAGTGCAAGTGAAGATGAGGACAGATCTCCAGAGTGCCACGTCCAGTGACAGATAGGGCCAGTTCTAGTTCTGTACGACCCTGTACAGCCATGTGGTCTCTGGTGGCTACCCAAGCAGGGAATGTCACCATGTTCTCTAGTGCTAAGATGAGGCCACCGGTCATTGACACCACCCCGCCTGCCTAGCCATACTCTAAGACATGGCCCTCAGCTGCAGTCATTCAGGGACCTCACCATGGCCCCAGGTGTCAGAGCTCATCACTCACAATACGCTACTTCTTTCTAGTCTGGAGTCTGCAGTTCCATCTCTCACAGGTGGAATTTGATGAAGATGCCAGATTAAAAACAAGAGTCCTAGAAATTTAGAGAGCTCAAACCAACATCCGTGATCTTATAGACGTAAACAGAAAGAATAGCAGTTAGTGAAACTGTCAGTGAATATATTAGAACTTTTATACTCATGGCATCTGTTTTCTTATATACTGATCTTGTCTTTGGTGCATTCAGTAAAAGTTCTTAGTATCACTCTAATTTGATTAACAGAAATTTCTGGAAAATCTCTACGCTATTTTCTTTATTGTTACCAAAGGTATGTGTTTAAATCATTCCATCTTGTACAAATGACATTATTATAATTAAACATACAATGAACTAAAATCTCAGTACATTTTTGTTAGAGAAGTGTTTAATGTTGGGATCAATGTATATAAGTAGGTTCACAAAAGAGGGTTTAACTTTGGTGAAACAACCGTACGAAAGTCATGGTATTTAAGACTTTAGAGGCATTTATTATTTTTTAAACTTGATTATATTCCTGAAAGGCTTTTAGTTTAATTGATGTCTTAGTCCTAACTGGGTTTCTATTGCTTCAGTGAAACATCATGACCAAAAAGTAAGTTAGGGAGGAGAGTGTTTATTTGGCTTACACTCCCACATTGCAATCCATCACTGAAAAAGTTAGGACAGAAATTCAAACAGGGCAGAAACGTGGAAGCAGGAGCTGATGCAGAGGCCATGGAAGAATGCTGCTTACTGGCTTGTTCGTCATTACCTTGCTCAGCCTGCTTTCTTATAGAACCCAGGACCACCCTGCCCAGGAATAACACCACCCATAATAGGCTGTGCCCTCTCCCCCATCAATCACTAATTAAGAAAATGCCTCACAGCCAGATCTTATGGGGGCGTTTTTCTAAGTTGAGGTTCTCCTTTCAGATGACTCTTAGCTTATGTCAAGTTGGCATGACACTAGCCAGCACAAGAAGTTATTCTTTTTGATCAATTTTTAAATTTCTATTTTAAAAACACTTAATTTTAGTATCAGAGGCTCAGATATAGACAGAGTCAAATACTAGAGCCAACCATTTAACGTGTTCATAGATCTCCAGTTAAGGCCATGATAATGTTTGCAAGACCTGAAATGAAATTAACATTTTTAAGTGAAAGCATTATATTTTTCTAGTTTTTAAAATGTAACAAGTGAAGCTTCTTCCATAGGCCCATGAAAGGCATCATCATGATACAATTTTAGTATTGGAAAAGGAAGGTCATTCCAGATCAGTCTCATCTATCAAAACCTTGCTGAGGTACAAACTGCATTTCATAAAATTCAATCATCTCCTCCGGTATGATGGCAAATGATTAGAATACCAGCATTCAGGAAGAGAAGGCAGTAGAATCAGTTCAAGGCCAGCCTCTGCTACATAAGTCATTTTTGAAAAGTCCATCTGCACTTCTCCAGACCCTGTCTCAAAATAAGGCTTGAAAAAGAAAAGCACTCATCTTCAGTAATCAGTCTTTAGTCCATTTATTGAACTGCATGATGAATGTCATTAAACTTCTCAGTAAGACTCCCTTTCCTCACATAAAGCAAACCCCCATTTCCACATTCAGCCTAAGACAGCGGCTATTTTTTGTGTTCTGATAGATTTTTCATTCTAGACATTTTATATAATAAACAATAAGTTGTCTCCTGTATCTAGCTTCTTTCAGTATTTTTAACATTCACCCATGTAGTAGTCATCAGTACTAAGTAGTCATCTAGGTGGTTTTTACCATGCTTTGTTTTAAATATTTAATAATGACAAACATCTTGGCAGCTTCCTTTATGTAGGGTGACTTGTTTGGGCATCAATTCTTTATTCCTGAGAGTAGTGTTATAATTGTGAATCTAATTATAGTAGCAACATATTAGTGTGTAGACAGCCCATTGTGTGGTGCATACACAAATTATGACTTTGTCTGAGGCTGACTGTGACACCACTCAGACGGATTGCCAATATGTCATGGCTTACAAGTTAAATTATATGCTGACTCTCTAAAGATGGATTTTAGTCATCATGAGGAGTCTATCTGTATAAAGGACTCTCAGTCTCTTTATTTCTATCGATTCAAAACAAATATTTAACTTAGAAGACAGTTAGGCTTAGAAACTGTCAGAATCACTAATTGGGAATCCCTAACTACATTACTGATAAAGCCAGAAATGCCATCCTTAACCAGTTAAGTAAAATGTGGGCACCTTATAATAAGGGTTTAAATTAATGTATATGCTGACCTGTGACTATTCGAATCTGGAAGCAGAGGGGAGTGTGAGGGGAATGTGCTGGGGACCTTAATGCCAGCTTTTCTTCACTGTCTATGACAGAAATTTCTAGAAATTTTAATACCCACTCTCCATCTCTTCTGTTCAGAGCAATAAAAATTTTAGCTGTAGCCATGTCCCACACTGTGTATTACATTTCCTCCCAGCGTTCAGTGAGGAATCCCAGGACCTCCATCCATGGCCTGACATATACTTAGCCTATCACCTTGATCCACCTGCCATCCTACTGGTCAACCTCCAGGGCCTTTCCTCTCATCTCTAGCTCTGAGCCACCTACCTACTGTACTAAGAGGACCAGGAGCCTGTGGCCCCCTACCTCTTAAGTACTATTCTAAGCCCTCATCTTTGACCCTCCCTGGGAGTTAGCAGGTGCTGTCATATGGCCTGTCTAAGAAGGGCAGCAGTCCCATGGGAAAGGGGCATGGTAACATGTGCCCAGCACAGGCTAAGGGAAGTCTAACTTCTCTCAAAGGCGTGCCTAACTAAGATCCTTGATATACATGGTAGACATACGCTGGAGTCCACAGAGATTCAGTGAGGTCAGATGACATCATGAGTGTCTTCCTCGAAGCATATAAACAGCAAAGCAAACACCGGCTTGTAAGGAAAAGATGCAATTACTGCTTCTGATGGCTGTTCTGTGCAATTGGGGGGGGGGGCGGCTAGGATTATGATTGATTCGTAAAAGCATAAAAACATTTCTACCTCTATGAACTCACTATTGTACCTTGTGTACTTAAGCCATTTGACTTTACATTTTGGATGCAGATAACTGAGGTAATCTTTATTGTGCAAATAAAGAAGAGACAATAAGTAATTTTCTTGACATTCATACAGTTCATGAGGGCATGTTGCCAAGATATGAGGGCAGTGATATGTCTGCCATTAGGTACAAAACTCTAGATAGATGGAGCTCTGCTCACTGATATAAGTGAGTGGGGTACAGCACAGGAAACAGGGTAAGATAGCCCCCAAAGTCATATGCTACCAGTCTCAGTCTTAGAAACAGCACCCCTTTTATGTGTTTAAATTAGTAATGTTTGTGAAGTCCTGCCTCTCTTCCTCTGATAATGGAATAAGACTCTTCATTGTCAGCCCTCTTCCCAGTCAGCCAGGGTCTCTGAACTGGATCACTGTGTCTCTTACTTGCTACCTCTTAAATAGTGATAATCTCATGCAATTTCTTACTTCATGTTGTGTCGGCTCCTTGCAGCCCATAGGTACAGGAGAGAAGAGAGTGGTCCCAGTCCTGTTGGGTCTCTCCGGGGCTGAGCTGGATGGTGAGTGTTGAAGACCCAAAAGAAACACACGGGGCCAGGAGTCTTGTCGAAGCAGGAACTCAACTTTATTGCATCAGCCTCTTGATTATATATATAAAAAAAAAGAGAGAGAGAGAGAGTAGAGAGAGAGGGATTTTTGGTGGGGTGAGATGACATGGGAGGCAGGGAAGGGTGACAGAGTGCCGGTATGGGGTGACTGACAGGGCCAATGGCAAAAAATGACATTAGCAATGGCGGGTAGAGGCAGGGCCAAACAGGTTTGCTAAGTCACCCTAGTATGGAAGTGACTGAAACACAGGTCTTAGCCAGGCTTAGGCTCTCCCAAAGGCCGCTAAAACTTGAACCAGGCTTGGGTTTGTCCACAAGGCCCAAACCAGGGCTGAAATAGGGCCCAACAATGTAGTTTAAACAGTAGAACTTCTACTGAGATGGTAGAGCCTCCATCATGAGGATGACTCCTTTGGGCTGTATCTGGGAATTGATCATGCCTTGGTGATGGTATGGCTCACCTAATACGTGCATGAGTATATCAAAGAACATGTGGGTGTTGAGACAAATACCACACCTGCTGAAAGGTGATGTTTTAAAAGGTTCAGAAAGCTACAGGTAATAAACTCCCAAGTTTATTCACTATCATATATTTTCAAAATTTCCTTCCAGAAAGGATATTTTACAGAAATATGAACAAATTTTCACTTTGACATTTGCTTTTGAACTGATTATTAGTCGTTAATTCACTGTTATTTTCACCGTTTAAGGAAAACACGTTGCTTAGATAAGTGTAACTTACTCAGTGGCTGTAGGGGTTTTAAGACAGAGACAAAAGCTCTTAGTGTCCCGGTAAAACAGATTGTGGGTTCAGCTCTTTGCTCCCTAAACATACCTAGCGGAGACAATGAAGTCTAGTACTAAGGACCAAATACAGTGATTTCCACAGCAAAATGAATTTCTCTACAGGATTTTGAATAAATTATTTTACTGAGCTCCTGGCAAATGTTTAAATGGGTTCTTACATTAATCTCTAACATTAAAAATCAATCTGATAAAAGAAGTTCTCATTACTGGACTGCAGTGGACCATTTCAAAAAGTGGGCAATTTTAGACCATTATTATCAGAGTTTCAAACATGAAGGAAAGCCACGAGGTCTGTTTGCAATGGGCTTTTCCCATTTTATGTTTAAATTTAAGAACATCGTCAGTGTATTTCCACTTTGAAATTTGTAATTGTGACTTGTAAAAATGTGTACTGTCTGCTGGAAAACTCTGCAAAGAATCATTGGCTTGCTTAGATCTAGGGTGTTCCCTCAGTGCTTTGTATAAAATGGGTAAGTACGAAGAAAACAGATTCAAATCTGAGCACTCAGTTGAGTCCCAGACAGAGGAAAGCATGCCTTGCGGAGTTGGGAGCTGCTTCAGAAAAGTATCTAGGCCTGACTCTAGAAAGCATCAACAGCCGAATTTGTGGGGAAGCTCAGTGAAAGTGTGTCCTCCCGTCTCTAAATTGTAAGACTCGAGATGAAGACAGCAGAACCTCTCCCAGGCTTGGCCTCCTATGGGCATGGGAGCCCCAGCAATGACCTGGGCAATGATCTCTCTGTGATTACAGAGACCCCATGACAAAATTTAAGGAAAGAAAAGGATCAAAGCACACAGGTTACAAACTAGCTTCAAGCCACAGATACTGAAAAGTGTTGTAGACCCACACTACATACTTTTACCTTATTATCATGACTGTCCTTTCTACCTTGATATAAACGATGCCAGGAAGAGTAAACCTTCCAAAGGTGGGAAACTTACTCCTTACCCTGTTACCTCAGAGCACAAAACCCTACATTAATCTGCCTGCTTATAACTCCCAATGGCAGAGGCCCTTCTAATGAGCAACATCAGGATAATAATACACCACAAGGACAAATGCTATGAGATGCACAAGTGGAAAATAAGGGATTCCACACAAGTGTAGTGCCCCAAGGAATAATTTTAATCCCCTGGAGGATGTTTAAAAAGAAGGCGGGCCAAAAAATTTTTTTTTTAAAAAAACCTTAAAATTTTTTCCCCCCCAAAAAAAATTTTTTTTTAAAAAAAAAAAGGGGGGGGGGGGGTGGGGGGGGGGAAAGGGGGGGCCCCCGGGGGGGCCCCCTTTTTCCCTTTTTTTTTAAAAGGGTTTTTTTTTTTTTTTACCCCAAAAAAAAAAGGGGGGTTTTTTTGGGGGGGTTTTTGGGTTTTTTCCCCCCCCTTTCCCCCTTTTTTAAAAAAAAAAAAAAAAACCCCCTTTTTTGGGAAAACCCCCCCAAAAAAAAATTTCCCTTAAAATTTTTTTGGGGGTTTTTTTCCCCCAAAAAAAAATTTTTTTTTTTTTTTTTCCCCCCCCCCCCCCCCCTTTTTTTTGGGGGGGGGGAAAAAAATTTTTTCCCCCCCCCCCAAGGGGGGGGGGGGGCCCCCCCCCCCTTTTTTTTTTTTTCCCCCCTTTTTTTTTTGGGGTTTTTTTTTTTTTTTTTTTCCCCCCCTTTTTTCCCCCCCCTTTTTTTTTCCCCCCCCCTTTTTTTTTTTAAAAAAAAATTTTTTTTTTTTTTTTTTTTTTTCCCCCCCCCCTTTTTTTTTTTTTGGGGGGGGGTTTTTTTTTTTTTTTTTCCCCCCCCCCCTTTTTTTTCCCCCCCCCCCCCCCCCCTTTTTTTTTTTTTTTTTTTTTAAAAACCCCCCTTTTTTTCCCCCTTTTTTTCCCCCCCCCCTTTTTTTTTCCCCCCCCCTTTTTTTGGGCCCCCCCCTTTTCCCCCCCCCCAAAAAAAAAAAAAAAATTTTCCCCCTTTTTTTTTTTTTTTTTTGGGGGGGGGGGGCCCCCCCCCCCCCAAAAAAAACCCCCCCAAAAAAAAACCCCCCCCCCCTTTTTTTTTTCCCCTTTTCCCCCCCCTTTTTTTTTTTTAAAAAAAGGGAAAAAAAAAAAATTTTTTTCTTTTTTGGGGGGGGGAAACCCCTTTTTTAAAAAAATTTTTGGGGGGGAAAAAAGGGGGGGGGGGGGGGGAAAAAAAAAAAATTTTTTTTTTCCCCCCAAAAAAAAATTTTTTTTTAACAAGTTCCCTTCCCTTTTTTCAAATTTTTAAAAAAAACCCCAAAAAAAAAAAGGGGGGTTTAAAAAAAAATTTTTTTAAAATTTTTTCCCCCCCCCCGGGGGGCCCAAAATTTTTTTTTTTTTTTCCCCGGGGGGGGGAAAAATTTTTTTTTTTTCCCCTTTTTTTTTTTTTGGGGGGGGTTTTTTAAATTTGGGGGGGGAGGGAAAAATTTTTTTTCCCCGGGGGGGGGTTTTTCCCAAAACCCCCCCCCCCCCCCCCCTTTTTTAAATTTAAAAAAATTTTTAAAAAATTTTTTTGGGGAAAATTTTTAAAAAAACTTTTTTTAAAAAACCCCTTGGGGGGAAAAAAAAAAAAAACCCTTCCCCCCCAAAAACCCCCCCTGCAGAGAAGAATCCACTTCTGGAAATGCTGCAAGCAGCAGGCACCACTCATGAATCTGAATGACAGTTTTATTAAAATTGTCCCCAGCCTTCTTGCTGGGGAAAAAAAACTGTGCCCAAGAAAGCGTAGCTTTATCCTCCTTGTGAACTCACAAAGGCAGCAAAGGGGAATATATGATTTACAAATCAAAAACCAATGAGAAAATATCTAAAGCGTTTTCACAGGCAATATGTGGAGAGGTGCAGAGGTAAGACTCAGAGAGTAACAAACGTATTTTATTTTCTATTAGTGTGGTCAGTTTTCTTTCCTACTCTCCTTCTTAACATGGACATAGTTACCGGTACACTTGTGAAACCTGACAGACGTATTTAAACAGTACTTTGGGCTTTCATTTTGCAAACTGCAGAATCTTCAAGGATGTTAAAGCAAACGGGTAAGGATCAACATCCTAGAAACAACTCAAGAGCAACGGTCATGCTCAGACTGTCATGTTAGACACACAGTACATGCACTCTCCAAGTGTATTTTGTAGAGATGACATAATTACGGCAATGACTGTCGTGCTTTCCGCATCGCGTGAGTTAGCAATGTTCCTGCAGACTTTCAGGCATCCTTAAAGCAGACAGAGTGCAGATTCGTTTATTAATAAGCATCCCTTGCCAAAGAAAGCAGTTCTTAGTGGCCACCTGCAAAGTCTAGACGTCCTGCGTTCATGAGTCGAGCCCCTCCCCCACCCCCACTGACCCTGGAAAGAACTTCTTATAGCCATAGTCACACCTTCTCAACCTCTGCTGTAATTTCTAGTTCAGACACTAGAGACTCAGCACTGGTCCATAGTGTTTTGCACTCGTTCACAAGAGCTGGATTTAAAAACTGGGTGTCTTGAACAAAGCGTTTTCTTATCACATAGTTCTGAATATCAGTCCTATCTTTCATATACTGACTATCCATTATCAAACTAGCTTTAAATATCTGGACATTTTCTCTTTTTTAATCCAAAGCTAAAGCAGATTCATAGAATTGGGAAATTACACATTTGACTATATTTTTATCTCTTAAATAAGTTTAAACTTTTCATGTTGGCACTTTTTAATTTCAATGTGAAGAAGTCCGTTTAGCCTTTCTGCTTTGTCAGAGCAAATAGTGATGAATTCCTTATACTTGTCTTTTGGTCTGGAACACTGTTTATTGCCTTTTCGTTTCCGAAGGCCAGATTTTCTAGACTGTGCCCTTTCTTGGCATTTTCTTTATTTCACAATGTGGACTGTCCCTCCATGCTCCTCTGCTCTCTCTGGTTTGTACACAGAATCTCCTCTAATGAGGAGCTCCTGATAAATGACTAGTCACTTGCTCGTTCTGTTTTCAACAGTTTTCTCTTTGTGTTTAACTTCTGAAAACTGAAGGTAGTATATGTTGGGGAGGTTCCTGCATGTAGTTGGGGCTCTCTGGACTTCATGTGTATGGATCTTAGTACCCTCTGTGAATTGCTAGAGAGAAGGCCCTGTTTAGGTTTTAGTTATTTAGATGCAGTTGATTGAAGTTCCCCCGGCGAAGGGGAAATGTAGCCCGAGGTATTAAAAATGAGTGTCCGGCTGGCTCCTGGCTTAACCTCCATGTTCCTGCACTAAGCTCAACACTGGCTGGCTGTCTCAGTGGCCCAGGGTCGCTGCCTCCACCTCCACGGGTCTAGGTCTGGCCCCTAGTCCAGCCCCTCCGCCTCCACAGCGCTAGGCTTAGCCCCATTTAATAAACGCCATCACCATCCTGGAGGTTAGATATCACAATACCCAGCAACCCAGTGATATAAAACTCTTAATGCTTATAGTTAACCAAACAGATTTATATATCAGCAAATATTCAAATCCCAAGGTGTTCACACAATTTAGACAAGTTATCCCAATTATCCTAACTTTTAGATTTCATATCTACCTGTGCTTCCATTTTCCGCTGCCTCCTGTCTCCCCTCCCCATTCCCTCTCTCTCCCTCCCTCCCCCTCTCTCGCTCCCTCACTCTTGGCTCCGCCTCCCTTTTCTCTGTCCAATCACAGGCCTCCTGCTGCACTAATATTTAAAATGGATCAGGCAGGGAAATTTCTGCTACAGAGAAAACACTGCCAGCGCCTGGACTTCTGCTCCTTGTCTCACTTTTTACTTTGTTTATCCTACGAATGTCCTTCAGAGCCCCAGATTCTCTAGGTGAGAGACTCTAACCATCATTTCTACTTCAAGGAAGGCTTTGAACAAGGCTTTCCTCTCACCAGCCTCTGTCTCCTGGCCTCTAATACTAGTGTAATAAAGGAGAGCACGTTGACCTCTCTGGCTGAAGTATTTCTTACTAAATTATCCTACCTTTCCACCTTACGAGAATTGACAAGTAGCAACTAAATCTACGGAAAACATTTTTACTTGCGATCTTAACAGTGCTCACATGACTGGCGTCAGATAGGTCCTGGAAGCTTTCAGCTCTAGTGTTAAGTTCACCTTCGTGCAAGTAAGTGTAAATTCCATCTTATAATCTCATTAAACCAGCAGCTAGCTGTTAAGCTCATCTTAAAAATTTTATAAAGAGAGATACAGTTTTTAATTAGACCTGAAAAAGAGTTTTCGTAGCTAGTGGCTTCTGTGAAAGGAAACAGACCACGGTATGTAGACAAAAAAAGAGAGGGAGAGAGACCACGGTGTGGGTGATGGACAAAAGCAGGCTCTGACTGACAGAGACTGCTTCTACTGAAGCTGTAGTGCATCTCTCAGTACACTTACATTTTTGACAAAAGTCGGACCTTGGCTGCACAGAATCTGTTCTGAGGTTTCCTGCCACGAACCTGAAAACCAGAAATACTCTTTTGTGGTAAACGCAGCAGATTTTTCTTAGGATTTCACATATACACACACTCTCACACACAAAGATACTTTCACTCAAGCACAAACACACACACACATATTCACACACACATTTACACAAACTCACAAACACACTCACATACTATCACACACAAACACGTACATACACACTCACACCCAAAGTCTTACACCCATTCACATACACGCTGACACACACACATTCACATGTACTAACACACACTCAACAAACTTACATGCACTCACAGACACACATGCTCACACAGACACACAGACTCACAATACAAATATTCACACATACACACAAATACACACACTCACACATGCACAGTCACACCCACACTCGCAAATACACATATTCACATACACACACACACAGATACACACAAAGCTATCACCTGCCAGGAAGACACTTATTAATCAAGATAACTCAGGAACAGAATGACAGTTGGGTTTGTGTCATTTTGTTGTTATGGACACAAGGAGATAATGGGAAAAAATGATGAATTTAAGGAAACAATAAATACATATCAGAAATTTATATCTGTGATGCTGAGGGCTTATGCTTGTTCTCAGTGTCCCAGAATGAACGGAGGGGCAAATCCAACCACTATTTTCTGCAAAAAACTCAGAATTTATTCGTATTCCCATGTGCCTTTGTTGATACAAAAAAACACAGCTCTCACCTCAAAGGGATAAGAGATTTTTCCTGAGTAACCATGACTAGGTTATGATACTGACCTAGGAACACAGATTTAGGTTACCCCCAATTCCAACATGAGGGCTGTTTGATGAAATTTCTATAGTAACAGAACAAGAAAAGTTATAAATTAAGGTACTTTTCAAATACTTTAAGTAGGCCATTAAAGAAAAAGTGGAGGAGGAATAGCCTCGTGTTATCCATGGTATTCCTAGCCTTTTAGTTTGTGAAACTATGAGTTTGTTATGTTAATAACACAAAAGGTTTTTAACTACTAATCAGAGGATGTTAGATCAGACACTTAGGTAGGCAAGGCTGGCTATTTAGGGGATAAACATAGTCAAAGATTAAATGTAATTAGACTCCATACCTGCGGTATTCCCAGCTCTCACCACAATCATTTTATATTAGGCTAATCAATCTCACAGGGTTCAGATGAAGGTGCCATTTCTTTCTGGAAACTTCCATACATGCTATAACAAAGGGGGTGGGGGTGAACTCTGGTATGCGCCTCAGATGCCATTTGACAGTATTCTTAGCCCCTTGGTTAGGTGGGTACCGGAAGTCTATTTGGAGATTCCCAATGGTCACTTGCCCAGTGGTCACTGAGATACTGAGTCAGGTCCAGGGCAAGCAACAAAGGCTATTAAATTGACTAACAATACCCCAAAGATAATTCGGTTCTGGACCTGAAATATTCCAATTCCTTGATATCACTAAACCATGAGTGATGCTAAGCCCACTTGCAGATGTCCAATTACCTATTATAGGCAGTTAACGTTTCTTACTTAAATGACCACATTTCAGAAGGATGGCTCCCAGGTCTTAGACAAACACTTTGGGTTTTAAAGCAAGCAACAGTCCCATGTCACTCAGAAACTAAAATCTACATACATCTCAAAGAGACAGAGAGAAACCTCTCCATTGTATGGTTTTTCAAGTAGATGCTCCAAGAAATGGGAAAGCCAGAAGTTTCTTTCCCTTAAATTCAATGGGGAGAATTACATCTCTAATTGTTATTCTGTATCTGCCTTCACATTGAGAAAGTGCTGTAGAAAACACCACGTTCAATTTCAATTCCTTTTACGACGCTTAAAGCTAAACTGGAACTAAATCTCTTCTGCAGGTGACGTTTTAAGACCAGCCTTTTATTCTGAGGAGGAGTCCCACTAACCAGTGTTTGAAAACAACCTAATGGGGGGACAAGAATTCAGCAGAACATGAAGAGGCTGCCGTACTTATTCGCACTGTCCTAGGAATTAGCCAACCTTAGTAGTTGATCACTAAACTGTTTTATTGTGTCTGAGAACATTTTTAAACACCTTAAATCCATTCTCCTGGTGGGCAGACACAGAGGGCAGCTATAACTCAAGTTCAAAACTGTGAAACAAAGATCCAGGGTAACCCTCCATCCTCATGTGAGAAGATAGCAGAGGGTTCGAGTCCAGTCACAACTTCTCAGCTACTATTGTGGACACTGATTGCCTCCTGGTCTTCTGAAATGAGTCGCTAGAGAGGTACGATTAATTATGCAGAAGACCCGCAATGCCCTTTGTTGTAATCATTAATAAATGCAAATTACATGGATTCAGAAAAATATGGTGATGGCTGCAAAGAAAGCCAAGAACAATGGTTCTTTCACTTTTTAATAGACTTGCATTAAAAGTAAAGAAACAGCATAAGGGTTTTTCTCTTTTAAAGCAACTTTTACAGTGTTGAACCCCTTATGGAACTTGCCCATTTTTCTTTCCCTTTTTTTCTTTGCTTTATTTGAAAGAATAATTTCTTCATCAATAGTACTCAGATGAAAGCAGCTTTGAGAGTTCAGAAGAGAACAGAACTGTTTCAAAGCCGAGCTGGTGCCGAGAATACACTATTACCACTTCACCATGAGAGGCCCCAGCTGAGCAGGGGCAGGAGCCAAGGTCAAAACAGAAAGATGAGCATTCCTTAGAATTTCCTACAAAAAAAAAAAAAAAAAAAAAAAAAAAAAACATTTTAAATCATTCTCATAAGAATCTCATAGAAAATGTAAATCCGTGCTCACCTCTTCTTCAGGAGCTCTGTCATGATCCACTTTCTATTATCTGTCTGGTTTTGAACAAAATGTCAGTCTTTTCATTCTATCAGAGAGAAGGAGTCGATGCAAACCTCCACGTCCTGAGGTTACAGAGAACAGAAGCGGACAGCAGGAGATGAGTTTCATCTGCTCCTGTCATTTTATTTTCTTAGGATTTGCTGTTTGCCATCACCGACTTCAAATCTAAACAAAGGCAGTTAGAAAACTGTCATGGAATATAATTCATGTACTATACTTTTATGCTATTTATACAGATGTGTTTACTTTATATGTAAATAATGCCATTTCAGTGAGTGAGATGCATCTTTAAATGGTATATTAATGTATATCACTTTGTGAAAATCAGTACAAATGATAAAACCTTAAGTCAACAAAATGCTTTCCCAGTACACATGTCCCACTATTCATGTGGAGCTATCATCTGTTAATCCCACTAAAAGGTTATTCAAATGCTACCTTGTTCTACTACTCTATTTGATTGAATAAACCATTCTTGTTACTTAAAAATACACAGATATTATACATGTGGGTTTTTTTCCTAGACAGTAAAAACCTTAGTGATGTAGTGATCAGTTTGAGAGGGTGCATATGTAACAGAAGTAGTAGTTATGTATATACATGTGCTATTTGTTGGTGGCTATGTGCACATAAGTGCAGGTGCCCCTAAAGCCTAGACAAAAGTATCTGATGCCCATGGAAATGGAGTCACAGGTAGCTGTGAGTCCTCAATATAGGGATGAATTTTCAGTACTCTGAGAGAACAGTATGAGTACTTAAACCCTGAACAATCTCTCCAGACTCTGAAGTGACTTTTTAAGGAAATGGATATGATGTCTTTCGTTCCCTGCCTTAAGTCCTTGTGAAAATGAAAGAATTTTTTCAAGTGTATAAGTAAGTGGGTTTATCCTATGTAGATGGATACAGATTCTCTCTGATGTGTTCCCTTATCAGACAAAAAGCCCAGTACCAAGTTTGAAATATTGCCTTTGATCAGGGATTCCCACAGATCCTCTCCCACAGACAAACCACAACAAGAACCCAGAGTATCACCATTGCTGTTTGATGTCCCTAGAACGAGACGGTAAGACACTATTGCTGAACACATCATATATTTGAGTCCTAAGGCACTGGAGATATCAAGTAATCACTAACATATCAAACTTCCCTCCTACTTGCTAGCTTTCATAGTGCCTAAAGTTGCTATACAAGAATAGTTATCAGTACACTTACCCAGCTGTGAACCCTGCTAACTGCAATAATAATATAACTGGATATACTCACTGGTGTAACAGTGGCATGAATGTTATGAAGGTTAACCAACTACATTCTGTCTGGCCTTAAGACTTGCTCTACAGATTAATATTCATGCCTGTACTCAAATTCAGCCAACAATCCTGGGCTACAGTGGTCATTGACCAATTACTTCAATTAAACAGATTTAGTATCCAACAACCTTCTAAATACACATCTCTATATTCATGCATTGGTGCAGATCTCAACTCTCATCAGCAACACTTCCTTTTAAGAACAGTTTATACAGTACTGACATATATATATATATGTCTGAATGCAGAGTAAATGTATGAATTCACAGGAACTTTAATGGACAAGACTTGCACAAAATCAAGCCAGTGAAAATTCCAGCATAACCAAGGAGCATTATCAATTGAAGTCCATGGGCAGGGAAAGCCAGCTCTCTTTAGAGAAGCGGCCTCTGGTAGATACCTGTGTTCCAGTGGATAACCCTATATCCACACTTAGGATCAGAACTGATGGAGCTCACTGGATTTTGAAAGGAAAATACAATGTTATGGGGTGATAGAGTAGAGACACAGAATCGAGAGTAAATAGTTAATATGAGCAAAACACACTTGATGTGTTTGAATGAGATGTCTCTCATAATCTTAGGCATTTGATTACTGGGTCTTCAGTTGACCACAGTATTCAAGTAGGGTTTAAGTGGTATATTGCCTTACAGTAAGAAGCAAGTCATTGTGCCCTGACCAGCAGGGCATTAAACAGGGTCTGGGGAGATCACTTAAGAGAGGATGAAGAGAAACGAGGAACACAAGGATCACGGCCTGTCTACTAGGCTGATCAGACTGCAGATTTTACTTTTTTAACAGGTTATATACACAAAAAGGCAGGATGTGGGGAAGGGGATGCATGCTGGAGCGTAGGTGTTCAGGGGGAGTACAGATATCTTCCAGAACAGAGTGTCAGCTGGGTGAAGGTTCAGGAGACAGACCACTATGACTCCGCCTATGATTCACTTGTCTTTATCTAAGTTGGTACTATCCACCAAGGTTACCTATCTACAAGGTCTATGACTACTCAGGCTTGGCAGCCTTCCACCAAAACTGCTTGTTTACAATAGCTTCTAGACATCTATTTCAGTGTTTTTCCACAGAGACCCAAGACTTGGTGCTAGCAGGCATGTATGTCAGGCCTATTGCTGATTTTAGGCCTTCAGTGTATAAGCAGGGCTGCCCCTGACATCACTGGAGTAAGCTTTGAGAGTTCAAAGAGGCTACTCTGTCCCATTCAGCAAGGCAGTGAACAGGGTCCGGGGGGGACCACCTGAAAGAGAGAATGGTGGACCAGACGAACGCAAAGAATGAAAGCTTGTCTATAGGCTGATCAAACGTCTATTTTAATTTTTTCACACAGGGGTTATAAACACAAAAAGGCAGGATGCAGGGAAGGGGATGACATGGGAGTGTAGGTGTTCAGGGGGAGTACAGATATCTTCTAGAACAGAGTGTCGGCTGGGTGAAGAAGCAGGGAAGAGGTCACTTATGACTCTGTCTATGATTTATTTGTTCTTATCTAAGCTGGTACTCTTTACCAAGGCTACCTATCCACAAGGTCTATGACTAAGCTTTCTTATCCAGGCTGGTAAATTTCCACTAAGGCTGCCTGTCTATGGCTATCTGTTCTAGGGTCGGTGTTTTTCCACAGAGACCAAGACTTTGTGTTAACAGGCATGTATAGCTGACTTGGGTCTATGGCTGATTTTGGCCTTCAGTGTATAAGCAAGGTTGCTCCTGACACTACTCCTGTATCACTCTTTGTGCTTGGCACTTACAATTTGAAGATACAAAACCCCACTTCTGGCCATCGCTCTCATGCGTCCACTCTATCATCATAGACTTTTACCCATCCACAACAATAAGCATAAGTCAACCCTTCCTTCTATGTGTTGCATTGGTATAGTATTTTATCAAAGAAATAGACAAGTAACTTATACAGACATTGGTAGCAGGAATAGGCTCTTGCGAAGAACCTAACCACTGTTTTTGTTGTTGTTGTTGTTTATTTGTTTTTTTTTTTTTTGAGGAATATGGAAAATGCTGAGACTTTGGACTAGAGAAACAGTTAAATGCTGTAAACAGAATTTAATAGGCCATCCTAGTCAAACCCAGAAGACAGCACTGCTAAAAGGCAGTGTGGATCATGGAAGAAAACAGAAATACAAAATTTACAATTTGGAGACAAAAAGAAAGCTAGCAAGCTTAATGTTGCAGCCAAAATTTTGCAAAAAGAGAGGCTGTAATACCTAAGAACATTATTGCCAAATGGAGAAGTCATAAGTTAGGAACAGGAATACAAAGAAGGGTGCCCTCAGGACAAATCCCACCCAGCTAAGCTTCCAACTTGTAAAGAAGATTATAAGGTATTTTCTGTCCACAGAAAGCTGCAATCAATAGATACTGCTAATGAGATTCAAGGAGGCCAGGGTCCACCCCAAGCTGTTCGTCATTCATGGCAGTATTGTCCACATAGCATTTGCTTTCTAGTATTGAAGGATACAAGAGGAAGACGGTCTTGGAAGTTTCTGAGACAAGTTAATGTGTGACAGGGGAATTCCCACATGAAGTACCTGAGAGGCCATTGTGCAAAGCTATGAAAGTAAAAACTGGTTTTCAGTGGAGACCTCAAGAAGTTGAGGGTGCCAGAGCCATGGGATAGCTGCCAGAGAGAGCTGAATGCAAGGAGTGAAACTAGCTCAAAAAAAAAAAAAAAAAAAAAAAAAACCTGAAGTATGTTCAAATCAGCAAAGTGAAAGGAAATCTAAACTCTTTAATACCAGACATGGTGCCGTGGAGTTTGGTGTTTTCCATGATGGGTTTTGGTTTTATTTCCTCATTATGCCCCCATTCTTCTTTTGGAATAGTAATGCATATTTTATGCCATTGTATGTTGGTAGTATACAATTTGCCTAAGTGGAAACTTCTATTCTCTTTGGAAAGTTAGTTATGTCAAATGATGTTTTGCTGGGGCACACAGGTGAAAGGATGTCTTGCTAAAGCAGATACATGAAAGAATGTTTTCCTGAAGCAGACAGGGATTAAAGGATGTTTTGATATATCAATCCAAACACATGAAAGGAACCCACAGGCAGTGGGAGATGAGCACTGAGCACTGGATTGGTTTGCTTCGGCTATCTATTCTTTGCTAATGACATGCGTGTATTGGTTCACGTTACATCAACTTACTGAGTTCAACTTGGGTAATGACACCATTGAGAGAAACTCACCCAAATACTGTTTGTGAGGTTCCAGCAGCAGCTTGCCTCTTCCATGACTTCACCTCAGGCAGGTTGGTGAGTCTTGCAGCTTGTTCAAGATTGAACGACAGCTGCTGGTTCATGCCTGGTGTCTGCCTGAGGAAGGACTGGACTGTAGCTACCAATTCGTGTGTACTGTCTGCTGGCCTAGAGAACTGGTCTGCAGCTTCTAAGTCTATTTGATGTTTTCTACAGGACTGAACTCCTGAGAAAGAAGATCAAGCTCACACCCAAAGAACTATGGCTTAACAGGTCCACTTCCCCCATATCCTAATAACTTTTCTCTTTCACTACCTCTACTGGGTGGTGGACTAGAGGCAAGGTTGAACCCTTATTAAAAGTAGGTTGCAAAATCTGCATGCCTACAATTTGCTTTCTAATTTTACAGGGGATTACAATTAAGAGGTTCCCTTGATTCTCAGAAGACACTTTGAACTTCAAAATAATATCCAGACTGTGGAACATTGGGTACTTTTGAAGCTGGACTAAATGCAGTTTGAGTTATGATATGGTCACAAGCCTGTGGTAGTCAGGAATTGGAATCTGATTGTTTAAATGAGATGTCTCCCATAGTCTTGGGCATTTGATCCCTCCATTCCAAGCTGGTGGTACTCTCTGGGAGCTTTGGAAATGAGTCACTGGGGCAGGTTTTATGAGCTTAAAGACTCAAGAACTCCTGTGTCACTCTCTGCTTTCTGGTTTTGGTCCAAGATGTGACCTTTAAGCTTAGTTCCAGATGCCATGCCTACCACTTCCCTGTGATGGTCATAGACTCTTATCTGTCTGAAACCAAAAGCCCAAATAAGCTCTTCCTTCTTTAAATAATCTTGATCATAGGGTTTTATCATAACAATTCAAAAGCAACTAATAAATCACCTATGTCCTAAGAATGATAATATTAAATATTAATTTTACCAAAATATTGCATTCTGTTCCAAACTAAACTCTCCCATAAGGGTCTCATTTTTATTTTCACTTTGTAAAATATAGTCTTGAACACATGTGGCAACCACTGCTGAAATTCACAGGCAACAGGCAGGAGCATGTGCAACAAAGGACCTTCAAAAGACAACTTGATAGTGATGGCTGCCAACCAGAATCCTTAGAATAAAGGAAAATGGTTAATGTGTGACAGTTCCTGAGCTCTGTAACAGCTGCCTTATACGTGGTCTTGGGATTTTTAAAAAGGCAGCCACTTATCAGAAGCCTGGAAAGTTAATCAACATTTAAGTGAATGTCTCTTTTCCTAAGTCCTAGTAGAAGGGAAAGAAGAATGTTCTAAGCATGCACTCAAGCAGGATTGATATTGTTCATACAGAGACATGAAGGGTTATGGACTATTAGATGTTGGTCATGCAGTTAAGGAGAACTGTGTACAACAAACAGTGCTACGAAGTGGCAGAAAATAGGAATGCAAAGTAATGGTCCTTGCAATGAAAGTTCGGTTTTCTGTAATGACTCGTAACTTTGTCCAAATACAACAGCACTACGCGGTCAGCTATGGCAATTTCAGTAGTTTAAAGAAACATCTAATGTACTTTGAGAACTCATGGAAATATGAATGTACAGAAAATAAGGCAAACACAGAAGAACAAATTCACAAGTAATATGCCACAGTAAAAGTACAGCATCCAAAATAGAACATTTTAAATGTGACTAAGAAAACCATTGATCAACAAAGGGACTATGCCCAGACAGTCAGATGTCAGTAGATGTCCCATAGAAAGAAAATTGTCCAAGAAAGGTAGCTTTCATCAAAACATCATGATTGCTAAATATACCAAATGTATATTTGCATAATATATACATTTATATGTACATACATATGTATATATGTATATGTGTGTACATATGTATGTATATACATATACACATACACATATACATAATATGTAAAGAGCTGGGAGGTTAAGAATAACACCTAAAACACTAAACAACAATGGCATTCAAGTTAGGGAAAGGAAAATTGATTTAGTATTACTTAAGATTCCTATATTGGGAAAAATAAATTCAATATTGTATTTATTAATTAATAAATTATTTCATAGAAAAGGATTGTAGGATTTTCAAAACAGTTGTATGGAAGAAAGATGATATATGCAAGAACATAATTCTGTTAAATTATTTTATTTATAATTTAATTACAACATTTCTCCTTTCCCTTTTCTCCCTTCACACTCTCCCATATACCCCTCCTACTCTTTTTGAAATGTATGACCTCTTCTTCACTATATATTTGTATATAAATATAAATTTACATATAAACATATATAAACTTACATATATTTATATATCAATCTATATTTACATTTATATTTATTATTCTATATTATATATTATACTTAATATATAAATTTATATTTATATATAATTATATATGATACATTTTTAAAATATCACTCCTAAAGATATGCTATATGTATTAAATATATATTAACATATATACATTTAGATTTATATTTACATATATATGTAATTTTATATTTTTATATACATAAATAACATCTGCATACATGCACACATATGCATTTATATGAACATATACATATATACATGTATATGCATATATGTATGCATGCTTATATATACATATATACACATAAATTTATATATAAATGGATATACTCCTAAATACAACCTAAGAATGCAATTTTTAAAACATCACTCCTAAAAAAATAACCTAAAGGAGAGGAGTAAACCAATTTTTTTAATTATAAAAAGAAAAGAAAAAAAGAACAGATACAAAATACAATGCAGAATCTTAGTAGTAAGTAAAATATTGTTAAACGTATAACTGACATAAGTAGCTTAGAACTTCTATACAAAGATGTTTGTGTTAGGTTAGATCAGCAGTTATCAATACACATCACATTTCTTGAATCAGAAGTTAATAATTTGCTTAACACTATTTTCATAGTAATTTTAAGGTGTCGTTGTCTTTTGTCCTGTTTCTCACAAATAAGCAGTTGAGTTTAATGGATACTTGGGATACTGTAAAACACAAAATACAAATGTGGATAAGGTAATCCATTGATCTTCTATTTAGATTCAGGAAAAAAACGGCAGCTAAATTGTCTGAGAAGAAAGATGTTATATACAAGGCTATGAAGTGAGTTGAAAGTAAAAAAATAATGAGATTGTTGGATAGTTATTTCTTCAAATGGGACTATTCCTTCCTAGAGAGGAGAGGGAAGTGTTTATAAGACTGAAAATTCTAATTAAATTTATAAGCAAGGCCCTCCCCAAAGTGTGAAAAGTTTAAACAGCTGCGGGGTGGGTAGGCTCTCAGGTAGAAGCTACTGGCAAGTCTTACTGGAGCGGTAAGGATGCAGCTCCTGAAATATTGCCATGTGGGGGGTGGCTTTACAATGATATAGCTTCGTATATGTCACCGTGCTTCTGTAAGTAGCCTCAACAAACTTGTGCATGTCTGTTTAGGAAGAGCCATGCAGCATGGGTAAATATTTTAAAGATGAAAGTGAAATGGACATATTAACTTCCAACAAAATGGTTAAAAGTGCTCTTTCAGAGGTCCTAAGTTCAACTCCGAGCACATGGTGGCTCACAACCATCTATAATGGAATCTGATGCCCTCTCCTGGTATCAGAAGACAGCAACAGTGTGCTGATAAACAAAGTAAAATAAAATAAAATACATGCTTTATGGGAGAGGGGGTATATAAAATAATATAATTTATAAAGTAACAGAAAATCTTATTGCTAGTATATATTTAAACAAAATCAAATTCCATACAAAAAAAAAGAACAAAACATAAGCATTAAAATAGTGGGGAATTGAGCATACTTGTTTCCATAATGGTGGAATACAGACATGTAGGCACCTAGCTGTAGTAGAGGAAATTATTTAAGCCACGAAATTTGTCACTGTAAGTCTCCTACCCGAATGAGACCAGTAAAGGAAAACACAACTCAATAATTATGATATAAATAGCACGCCCAGATTGGGCAGATTTACCACTACACTACTCTAATCCCCGGCTATGAGATCCCTTATAACTTGCGGTTCATCCGGACGGCGTGGTTGTCCAGCTCCGGCTCCTCTGTCGTCAGTGTCAGCTTCCTTCTACCGGCTTCCTTCTGCCTGTTCCTCCTACTTCTCCCCCTCCTGCTTCTCCTTCTGCTTCTGCTTCCTCCTGCTCCTACTACTCTTCTGCCTCTTTTTATATCGAATTCCTCTCACTCTCTCCTCCCCTAAGCCTTTTTCTCTGCCTCCCCTTCTATTGCCCAATCTCTGGCTCTAGCCTTTATTTTACAGGTTTTAATTGGACAGAAAGTTTACCAGATATCATCTGTGTGCAGATTCAATCCTCCTCTGCAGCCCCTCCCAGAAGGGTGGAACTAGGATCAAAATACAAGGCTGGGGCTATCCACAACACCTAGCAGGCAAAGAGGAATCAAAACTCACTTTCAATGCAGAGTGTTCCCTTCTTGGCAGAACAAAGTATGGGCTAAGCTAAGCCTTCAGAACAAGCTGCTTAACAAGACCCCAGCCAGGGAATCCAGAAGTAGTCAGTCCAACAGATGTGCAAATCACAAGAAAGTAACTTAAGAAACAGGAAATGGCTGAGCAATGACTCTTCCAGAGACCATAACTACTCTACTACTGAACTCAAGAATAATGAGTCAGATAAGATGCCAGGTGAAGACTTGTAAAGGTTTCTGGTAAAAATAATGAATGACCTCAAAGAGGACACAAGCCATCAGATGAACTCAGTCCAGGCCATTGAGGGAAAAAAAATCATCAAGATAGATGGAAAGTCAAAAAATACACACTATTAAATATCTAATGAGTTCAGGATGAAACAGCAATGCTAACTTTAATAAGAACTCAATCATAAAAATAATCACAAATCAAAATTATTTTAAGTTAGTAAAAGAAGTTCTAAGAAGGAAATACAACGTTTTTAATGCTTGGGTTAGAAATTCTGATTGAGATGTAAGTATGTGTGTAGGTATTGAGATGTAAGTAAGTTTGTCTTAAGTCAAACTGAAAACCAGTATAACCAAAGAAAAATGGAAGAAATTGAAACAGGAAGTAACTGTAAAGTGGGGAACAAAAAAAGCAAGTAACTAACAGATTCAATACAATCCCCATTAAAATACCAACTCAATTCTTCACAGAGTTAGATAGAGAAATTCTCCAATTCATTTGGAATAGCAAAAAACCCCAGGATATCGAGAATTATTCTCAACAATAAAAGAACTGCTGGGGAATCACCATCCCTGACCTCGAGCTGTACTACAGAGCAATAGTGATAAAAACTGCATGGTATTGGTACAGAGAGAGGCAGGAAGATCAATGGAATAGAATTGAAGATCCAGAAATGAACCCACACACCTATGGTCACTTGATCTTTGACAAAGGAGCTAAAACCATCCAGTGGAAAAAGGACAACATTTCCAACAAATGGTGCTGGTTCAACTGGAGGGCAACATGTAGAAGAATGCAAATCGATCCATTCTTATCTCCTTGTACAAAGCTCAATTCCAAGTGGATCAAGGACCTCCACATAAAACCAGCTACATTGAAACTAATAGAAGAGAAAATAGGGAAAAGCCTTGATCATATGGGCACAGGGAAAAAGTTCCTGAACAGAACACCAATGGCTTATGCTCTAAGATCAAGAATTGACAAATGGGACCTCATAAAATTGCAAAGTTTCTGTAAGGCAAAGGACACTGTCAACAGGACAAAATGGCAACCAACAGACTTGGAAAAGATCTTTACCAATCTCACATCCGATAGAGGGCTAATATCCAATATATCCAAAGAACTCAAGAAATTAGACTCCAGACAACCAAATAACAGTATTAAAAAAATGGGGCACAGAGCTAAACAAAGAATTCTCAACTGAGGAAACTCAAATGGCCGAGAAGCACCTAAAGAAATGTTCAGCATCCTTAGTCATCAGGGAAATGCAAATCAAAACAACCCTGAGATTCCACCTCACACCAGTCAGAATGGCTAAGATCAAAAACTCCGATGATAGTAGATGCTGGGGAGGATGTGGAGAAAGAGGAACACTCCTCCATTGTTGATGGGATTGCAAGATGGTACAACCACTTTGGAAATCAGTCTGGCGATTCCTCAGAAAATTGGACATATCATTACCTGAGGACCCAGCTATACCACTCCTGAGCATATACCCAGAAGATGCTCCAACATATAACAAGGACATATGCTCCACTATGTTCATAGCAGCTTTATTTATAATAGCCAGAAGCTGGAAACAACCAGATGCCTTCAACAGAGGAATGTATACAAAAAAATGGGTACATTTACACAATGGAGTATTACTCAGCTATTAAAAACAATGAATTCGAGAAATTCTTATAAATGGATGGAACTAGAAAATATCATCCTGAGTGAGGTAACCCAATCACAAAAATACATACATGGTATTCACTCACTGATTATTGGATATTAGCCCAGAAGCTTGAAATACCCAAGATTCAACTCACAGACCACATGAAGCTCATGAAGAAAAAAGACCAAGTGTGGGTGTAAACCACCAGCCTGGGAGCACATAGAGAGGGACCCATGGCTCCAGCTGTATATGTAAGGGAGGATGGCCCTGTCAGGCATAGGTGAGAGAGGAAATCATTGGTCCCATGAAGGCTGGTCACCGAGTGTGGGGAATTCTAGGGGGGGAGGTGGAAGTGGGGGAGTATGTGGGGGCACATCCTCATAGAAGCAGGAGGAGGGGGATGGAATAGAGGGGTCCTGGGGTGGGATGGGGTAAGGGGATAACATCTGAAATGTAAATAAAATATTCAATAAAAAAAAGAATAAAAAAAGAAAAAAAAAGCAAGTAACTCTAAAGTAGGGAACAAAGATATCATTAATAAAGAGGATGAATATATTCAAAAGAACATTCTTTTAAAGAATAAAAGACTAAATCCTATACATATCAGAAAAATTCCAAAAAATAATATTAAATAGGATGTATTCAACAATTAAAACAATTTTCAAAGACAGTATGAACAATACTATGTATATAGACATATACATATTTCAGGATGAGAAATTAGAGGTTAAGGCTAATCAGAAAGTTCTTCACAGAAACCTTTCTGTGGTAGAGGTCCCCAGGGTTACTGTTGGTTTGCAGGAGGGCACACGGGACTCAGGGTATTGTGCCATGCTCCTGTCTGTCACCCTCAACAGTCAGCAGAAGAACGCTCGCAAAGGACTTCAAGGCCTCTTTCTCAGTCACGGAAGACACATTTATTCCTCTAGGAATAAGCAAAAAGGTGCATGGGAGGTTTGGAGTACCACAGAAATGTCTCACATTATTTCATTAAATAAAAAATTCAGCCTAAACAGTTTCTACCTACATTCTACCCGACTGCTATCAGCAAGTCTCTAAATCTACAAATCTTTAAAATTATCTGTCAGCATAGAAGAGGCAATGTTCTTAAAATCTACAATAACTAAATTGATGGCCTCTGTCTCTCGGTATGCATATTATTTGTAACATTTATAAATGTTATTCTTACCTTCGTAAACTTAAAAAAGAAAACAATGGCCCGGCAGTGGTGGCTCACGCCTTTAATCCCAGCACTTGAGAGGCAGAGGCAGGGGATTTCTGAGTTCGAGGCCAGCCTGGTCTACAGAGTGAGTTCCAGGACAGACCTGGCTACACAGAGAAACCTGTCTTGAAAAACTGAAAGAAAGACAGAAGAAAGAAAGAAAGAAAGAAAGAAAGAGAAGAAAGAAAGAGAAAGAAGAAGAAGAAAGAAAGAAGAAAGAAAGAGAAAGAAGAGAAGAGAAATGTCAGTAGACAAGACTAGTTCTTCTTTGGAAAACAATAAAGCAGAATATAATTGTTATACTCTAAGAACAAAAATAAATCTATTTGCCTAACAAAAATCTATCAGAAATACATGCAAAAATTATCATTAGTGGGTATTTTATGAGTCTCCTTAGAATCATAAATAAGTGAGGGGAACGGAGGTGTTCTGTTTTGTTTTTCTTTTGCTGTGATAAAATAGCAAGACAAAAGCAACTTGGGGAGGAAAGCGTTTGTTGGGTTTATACATTCCAGTGCCTCACGGAGGGAAATTGGGTCAGGAACTGGAGGCGGGAACCCGGAAGCATTAGCTACAGCAGAGACCAGAGAGGGGTGCTGCACACTGGCTTGCTTCTCACGGATTTATCAGCTTGCTTTCTTACACCATCCAGGGCCTTGAGCCTAGGGTTGGCAGTGTACACTAGGTTTTGCCTTCTTACAGTAATCATTGACCAGGAACCTCAGCTGAGGTTCGTCTTCCCGGATGATCCTAGTTGGTAGCAAATTGACAAAAAAGCACACACACACACACACACACACACACACATCAACAACAACTAACCAAAACAGAGACAGTTAAATTTTATTATATACATATATGAAATTGTCAAAGAAATAAAAAGATAGGTGTACTTTCTATTGCTACTTAAAACCAGTGTCATTTTTTTTAAGTACTACATGATTCTAGATGATGAAAAGCAGACAATAGAAATGTGAAGAATGGAAAACAAGAAATACAGCACATATTTACAGGCTTTTTCCTATAAAGCATTGGAATTTATGAGCAGGTAGAGCAAGTTTACTAGATACATAAGAGTAATACAGAAAAAAATGTTATGTTTATGTGCACTAGTAATTATGATTTAGAACATGTAACTTCTTGAAAGACACATTATAAAATCGATGGGAGACATTTTATATCTAGGAATAAAATTAACCAAAGATATATAAACTTACATTAAAATGTAAAAGTTTATTGAAAGACATTAAAAATCTATATAAATGGAGAGCAATAAGTTGCTCGAGGATAGAAAGTTGTAAAAATATGATAGGATTTTAATTCTATGAAAATTGATTTATTAATTCAATATAACAATCAAACTTCTATAACTGTTCTCTACAAAAGCTGAGGAGCTAATACTAAATTGTATATTGAAGAACAAAGAACTAAGAACTGCCAAGATTTTTCTGAAACAAAAAACATTATTTCTGTCATAATACAAAAAGATCCCTAAATATATCCATGAGGAAGGCACAACTAATTAAGTCCATAATTGAATGTTTTAGCACCTAGGTTTTAAAAACCATCTGATACTGCCAAGATGTTTAGTAACTAGAGAAATTATGCAAGGCTTTTATACAGATTTGACTGGAATCTAAGTTGGAAGAAGTACTTTTAAAAATACAAAACATTCTCTTATAAATGTAAATATTAGTGTTACTAATAATCCAACAACTCTACTATGAGGAACACACTATAGAATTTCACAGGCGCTCACAGAAGCACACACACAAGAATGAATACATATATACATACATATATACTTACATATTTACAAATCCCAGGAGACTGTATACAAACACACATATGAAGTGACACACACAGTCTACAAAGGAGACAGGAAACAAAACCTTATGTGCATACTCAATAGAAAGATATTGCATGCAAATGTTCATGTACTAACAGTTCTGAATGAATGCATCATTAACGTAAGTTATTATACACAACATAAACTAGTAAACACAGCTGTCTAGAAGCTTCTCGAGTGCAGTGTGAGATTTAATAGTCCACTGTGAATTAACTTGTGAACAGCCAAGTCTTCTGTAGAATCAGGGTTAAGGAGCATGTTCCTGAGAAGCAGCAGCCTGTCTTCCTGACACAAACAGATGGGATGGAATAATGTCCATAAAGGGGAGTGGCTAAATGTAGAGAGGAGCATCCAGAATTCAGTACAATGAGCGGAGCATCCCTATGAAAGATCTCCTGGCATGTATACCAGCAGTGATGGTGTTGTGGACATGTGCCTTGCTTGACATGTTCAAAACTGACCTTCAAGAAGAAGGCCTTTTTATATTATCAGATCTTTTCACCGAGATACCTGGAAACAGTGACACCCCAAACTATGAGTATGCTTCAATCCCAGATTTGATTTATAACATCATTCTCCAGGAAAGACAACCAGGGCGTATTGGCTAAATGGCTAATATCTTGGCAGCTTTAAGACCCCAGTATAAGAAGAATTTCAAACATCATTTTGAGCCAAAAGTTAATAAAAGAAAGGATGAACCGAGAATGCTAACGTGTTAAAAAGATAAAAGTTCCAGCATGAATGATCTTTCCTCGAACAAATCCAGAACAATTTAAACATTGAAATCATCAAAGATGGAATATAATAAATGAATTCAAGGAAGCTATCAGTGTAATTAACAAAGCTTCATGGATCATATTCTGGATACATGATTTTGAAGGCCTTCCACACTAAATTACATTCATCACAAAAGAGGATAAATAACCCTACAGCAGAATCCTGGTGGGGACCACTTTAATCATGTGATTAAAATTAATGTGGCCAGGCCTAGAAGCAATTGAAGTCATTTCTTACATAATGGAATGCATCGTGAACACAGAGATCACTTTGTGAAATGTCTGCCCAAGTTACTTACTCAGGAGGAAGCATAAACTCAAACTGAGAACACTTAGACAAAACTCCAAGTCAAGCCTTTTAAAGAGTCATCACAAAAGCTAAGAAAACACCAAGGACCAATAGAAGATAAAAGGGAAAACCTATATGCACTGTGGCATTTGAACTCATCACTTTCACTTGAGGGCATTATTATAATAATCTGTAAGGCAGAATGAAGACCAACTATTAGATGGAAATAGTGTATCCACTATAGTTTAATGATTTTGATATCACATAGCACTGTGGAATGGCACCCTTCTTCTCCTAAATACATACTAACACATTCAGAGATGATGGGACCTTAAGTTCGCACATCGTTTTCATGTGGCCAAAAGAAAGTCCTTTGTGCTGGCCCTGTACTTTGCCCTGTAAATGTGAGATGCCCTTTTAGTTACATCAAGAAAAGAAGCAAGGATGTGACAAGCATGATACTGGTTTCTCTCGGGATTGAAACACAAGGAAAGAGAAACCATAACAAAGCTAACATGCCTCCCCAACATTAAGTCTCAAAGCTAATTTGCAGGTGTACCTTTCGTGTTGTAGTTTGCCCAGGTATTCTGCCTATATAAAATACTCGTAATGATGATAGATTTGTTGTTCGTAGACCACTGACTGAGAGAAGAGCAAACCTAAACAGGTATTCAGTTGTTCCACTATTATCCACATGGTCTTGGGAAAGATGATTGGACTTTCAGGGCTTGAGTTTCCTCATACACAAAATGAAAGCCATGGTACCCACATCTGACCAATAAGTAGGCAATGTACATGTCAACAAACGAAACTTTAATAGAAGCCTTTTCTTTTAGTTTTAAATACTAGTGACTCAAACAACAATAATTATTGCCAATTATTGCATGGTGATTACCTATTATTAGATGATTCAGTTTTACTGTCTGCTATGTTAAAATGAATCCTGATATAGGAACTTCCCTGTGGAAATGTTAACAAAATGGAGAAAGGGCAAATTAGGTCTGAGAGAAGTGGCCTGTTGGAAAACTAAAAATGGCGTCTATTGGGAAACAAAATAAGACACATTGGAACCTACTGCTGAAGAAGCTACAGACACACACTACATACACACACACACACACACACATTTTTCATTGAACTAGAATTTTGTGCTTTCCAAAAACTTGCAACTTATCATCCGTTACTGTTGTAGTTTTAAAACCTTAAAACAAATAAACTTTACACCGTCATTTATCCAAACAGAATCTGAGCTCTTTGTTCTTTGTCTCCACAACTGAGCTATTGCATCTCCTGCTCAGGGTTACTTAGCTTTAGACCCGTGCTGTCACAGCTTTTCATCATGTAAGATGCGACCGAGAGACCAGATCTTGGAGATAATGGAATCTAGGTAACATTTATCTAAATTATGAAAACGAACCAATCACCAAAACCCAGGGAACTAGTGTGAATTTCTTATCCACGCTCCATATCCACTGCAAGTCAGCACTGGGCTCCGCACTGATTATTCAGAGACACAAAGAGACGGAAGCTACACCAGCTATGACACAGGAACCTGCAGTTCACTCTGGCTACTACAGAAGTGGACAAGTGTTAGGGGTTATGAATGGCCTCTAAATGTCAAAATCACCTGGGCATAGCAATCTTCTCGACCTCACATAGAAGAGGGTAAAGAAAGGAAAGAAGGCCATGGGTGTCCAAGCCAAACCGAAGACAGTTTGATTGACGCCCAGGGACTCCTCCTAACACAGGGAAGTCCGAACAGAGACCAAGTAACTGAAGAAACTATAAAGATACTTGGAGATGATATTTGCCTTTTAAAACTGTGGTACTGGTTTGCTTGCTATTTGTTTTTAGTGAACCATCTCTATTTAGTGATTCTACATATCAAAATTCTAGTTCACTATTTTCACAGACACATTTACAGATACTCTGACTGCTCCTAAGAGCTTTTACATGCGTCACCTCTCTAATGCTGCATCCTTCAATAATTGATCTGGATTGCTTAAGGTCATAGTTCAAAGACTGACAAGCTCACTCATTGAACACTAAGCCACATTTCCAGAGACTTCATCCTCTATTTTATTCATATATTAGTAGTATTTTCTTATACATTTAAATTTCAACATTATAAATGATACAAAGCCTTTGGTTATTAACTCGAGTATTTAAAATACAACTCATATAGAAGCATATAGATCATACAGATTCATTACAATTTAAAGTTTGCATAAATATTACTTTTGCAAGTTGAATTAAAAGTTAGATATGCTTTTTATTTGTGTGCTTTTTAACAAGAAATCAAATACTGTTTTATAGGCCCTAAAGTTAGTTAGCACAGTGTAGTCATAAATATTTTTGCAACCTTCTTTTAACAAAGGTTCAATCTCTCCTCTATCCCACCACTCAGCAGAGGTAGTAGAAGAGAAAAGGTATTAGGATATGAGTGGACCTGTTCAGCAATATTTTTGGGGACAAGCTGGATCTTCTCTATCAGCACTACAGTCTCATAGCAAACACCAAATATGACTCAGGAGATGCATAGAAGTCATCTATGCAGGCAGACACCAAGCAAGAACCTGAGGAGAGACCACACACTCAGCAAGCTGCCACAGGAGCCTCATGAGTCGTTCATGGGTGAGTCTCTCTCAATGGCAGCATTATCACAAGTTGAGCTCAATAATGCTATGTCAGATGAACCAACACACGTGTGCTATTACCGAAGAATAGCAAGACAGAGCAAACCAAACCAACGCTCAGTGCTCGTCTCCCACTGTCTGTGGGGTCATACTCCTTCATCAAGGGTCCTTTCACATGTTTGCTATATCAAATCATCCTTTCACCTCTGTCTGCTTCAGGAAAACATTCTTTCACATGTCTGCTTTAGCAAGACATCCTTTCTCCTGTGGGCCCCAGCAAAAATCATTTGACATAACTTTCCAAAGAAACTAGAAGTTTCTGCTTGAGCACAGCCTTTCAGCTAAGTTCTCACAGCAGCAAAGCATCAGACAGAATCCACGCTAGTGTCCCATCTGCTGTTGTGGCTACAACTGGGCATCAAAGAAGACAAGTAAGCATGCCAGCTCCAGCTCCTTGCCTATGATTTAAGCAAGAAACACATCTACCTGCAGTTATGAGAAACTCATTTACTATAGAACACGTTTATATATTTCATGGGCTATTTTACATTTGCCCAGAAATATATTTTAAAAATTTAGGCACACCTCACCAACCAAACTATCATCAGTAATACTGACAAATAAAAATTCAAAGCATACATTTCCAGTTTCATGAAACATGAACTTCATAAATACCACCTTACGAAAATGTCTTTGATGATAACTGCAGAGAGAGTTTTATTAATATGTAGCTGAGTATGCTCTGTGTAGCATTTAAAAAGTGAGTCAAACTTCAATATATTACGAAGGGAACATCTATCTCATGGGAATTCCTATTACTTTACATGATTAAAATATTTTTTGGCAGCTTAAATTCCCAAGAGTTGAATATGCTTTTTTTTTTTTGTCACTCTTAGCATTTATGTTTGCATGCTAATGCCTTTGTAAAGATGGGTGTAGACATGGATCCCCTGTGAACTAGTGTCAAGAGCTCTACAAGTTTTCTAAGAAGTAAAATTCCCAGATGTTGATACACTGAGCCTGCCTGTCAGCAGAGGGACCCTTAGGCCACAGGGGGATTCAGTGGGTCACTAATACAGAAAAAGAAGAAAACATTTAATGTCAAGTTAGTCAGATCAAAGAAGAGGTTCCTTTTGTTTAGGATTTATGAATCTCTTCCAACCAAATGTATCCTTCAGGGTGTGTGTGTGTGTGTGTGTGTGTGTGTGTGTGTTCCTTAAAAAAAGTTTTCAACGTGTTTAAAAGGTTCTTTTTGGTCCTTACGTTCTGGTAGTGTGACCAAGTGTCCTCAAAGATTTGATAATTTTTGTCATGCAAAATAGTTGGCATCTTCATTGATTGTCAACTGTTTACTATTTTCACATCTTGGCTCCTTAGCATCTCTAACAAAGAAAAGAATGATTAATCCCTTGGGACGTAGAATTGCACTCAGGCTTCTTACCAAGCTCCTGTCAATTCCCTTTCCTCCTGCATTGTCTCTACTTGTGCTGCCTCCATAAAGACCCTTTTGTTATTTCCAGTCTATTTTGGGAAACAGATTCCTAAGTAGTTTCTCTATCCACTCTTCTTACTTGCCCTGATGGTCTACAGCCATTAAGAACTCTACATGAGCCGGGCGGTGGTGGCGCACGCCTTTAATCCCAGCACTTGGGAGGCAGAGGCAGGCGGATCTCTGAGTTCGAGGCCAGCCTGGTCTACCAAGTGAGTTCCAGGACAGCCCGGGCTACACAGAGAAACCCTGTCTCGAAAAAAAAAAAAAAAAAAGAACTCTACATGAACAACCTGATTGTGTCTCCTCCTCCGTTAAAGCCATTGCAAAACTTCTTACTGCCCAAGGGTGAAACGTGAACTCTAAGAACTGTCTCTCTACCTGACCCGCTAGTTGAGCAGCTCCTTTCCACTCTCTCATTCTGTTGCTCTTCCCTCCGCGCACACACAGAGGTGATCACCAAGTACCAAGGTTCCTTCCTTCAACCCTTTTCCTCTCGCCCTTCAGCTTGGAATTCTCTCCTAGGTTCAGCGTTACACATGGCTTTAGCTCACCACCTAAATACTTAAAACACAAAAAACCTCCCTCTCACGTGTGTGTGTGTGTGTGTGTGTGTGTGTGTGTGTGTGGTGTGTGAAATACCAGAGATTAAACATACACACACATAAAACAGAAGGGAAAATAGGTTAAGTGTAATGAAGGGAAAGGCACTGGACACTGATGGGCATTAAGTTACAAAGATATGACTGAATTAACATAAATATGTGTTGTGTCTCTTCAGGGTTATGGAATTTTTGCCACTTGTCAGTCTACGCCTTTGATCATTATTCTTATATAGAGATACTTATTCTGTAAAATAAATTCTTAATCTACAAGAATGAAAGTACAATCATTGTTACCAGAAGATATTTATTAAAATTTACCATGTTTATATACCCTTTCTGAGGAAATGAAAAATCTGCAATTACATCATTCCACAAGAAAGGGTGAGGGATCTTGTCTGCTCAGATTGTCATGACATAATATTTACTGTCCTATGTGGTTATTGTCTGCTTTGTGACTTTCTCATTGGAAGTAAGGCACTACAACGTGTTTAACAATGTACACCCCTGGCATTTAATGTGCCTTCCCCCCAGCCTTGAGCAAGCCAGAAAGACCTTGTTTACCACAATAGACCTAATAATAGGACCTAGGTGGAGTTATCCACCTTGGCTACACTACCACTTCCTAAAGGAACTTAGAAGAATAAACTGCCCACTGAGTTTGCCTTGAGACACAATCTAGCTCAAACAAAGGATGGGATCTCCCACCCATCTCCGGCTGAAAAAAAAGAATGGGTTTGGTGGAACTTTCCCTTTAAATAGAAGAGCTGAATATTAAACTTCCAGTCTTGATCAGAAAACATTGTCTTTGCTTCATGCTTCTCTCGCCTCTCCGTCTCCTTTTTCATTTCCAGCCCCCCTTTCAGGTGAACTCAGTTCATCCATGGCCGCAGGCGGCTACAATTTAATATACACTAAACATATAGATTTGAGTTGGTTTGGCAATACTTTGATACTTTTTTAATTATTTACTTATTTATTATTCTTATCTATTACATCTCAACCACAGTTTTCTCTCCCTCCTTTCCTCCCAGTTCCCTTGCAGACCACTCCCCCAGGTCTACTCCTTTGCAGGCCACTCCCCAGGTCTACTCCTCTTCCAATTCCCTTCAGAAAAGAGAAGGCCTCCCAGAGATGGCAACCAGTCATGGCTTAACAAATTACAATAAGACTAGGTACATGCCAAGGCATGAGGAGATTATGAACCTTTTAGGCCTTCTGACAGAGATTCTCTCTGCTCAGGGTCACTGGTGGCTTTAAGTTTCCCAGTCCAACATTGTGATAGCATTGTATCCAGTTGACTACAGGGCTTTTATAAACCCTCTTCTTAGCTTTGAACTGTTCAAGCTACTGGCAAGGACAAGTTTTGAACTTGTCCTTGACATCCTGCTACCTTTCAGGTTATCATTTTGTATTAAAGATCTGCTAGCTACTGTAGCCTTAGTTGTCAGAAATCGTCAAACTAAATTGATTTAGAAGATAAAGTTTCTTGTGTTTTATACACCCTTTGGTAACTTTTGCAGAGATCAGAAAGGTTCATGGTGTAGGGATCGACAGAACATCTCAATAGTGTGTGTGGGCATCTTTCAAACCCTGATCTTTTCCAGCACTTTCTATTTCTTGGCATCATCTTATAAATTCTTTTGTCAATAAACCAGCAATTTATAAGCAATTCCCCATCCCACCCCAATCATTTTCAATAAGCCAACAGCTTAACATTTAATGCCAATGCCTTTCTTCCTGGTGTTTGAGCCACACCACATGGATTCACTTTGGTTCTCAATGGAGTTCAACCAGTTTTGTGGTAGCTAATATTATTTAAAATGGCTCACCATAAAACTCAGTGTTAGCATTTCTTCTAGGCTCTGCCCCACAGTTACTGCTAACAGACAAGTGTGTCCAACTCACTATAAAAGGGCTGCTTGCTCCCTCTTACTCTCTTGCTCTTGCTCTTCTCCTGCTCTCTTACCCTCTTCCCCCTCTGGCCCTTCTCTCCCAATTCCCCTCCCCACCCCTGCTCTCCACATGTCCATGGCTGGCATCTACTCCCCACCCTTCTCTCTGCCTTTCTCTGTCTCTATTACCCACCTCAACTCCCCTTCCCATGCCCTAAATAAACTCTATTCTTTACTATAGGTCATGAGGCTGGTACCTCAGGCTAACGGGATACCTCAGCATGGGCCGGCAGAGGCACCCCCTTCCCCCACACCATATCAAGCCTCTACCAAACATAACCCTGGCTTCTTTTTCTTTTTTATAAAACACATCACTCAGTATTTCATCAAATACAAGTCTAGATGCTAATCAGTAGATATTTTACAATATATTAACATTTAAATCAGTAGACTTAGTAATTTATATTGTCAACCATAATCTAGGTAGGCCTCACACAGTCACTGAAGCATTAAGAAAAATGAGTGATATTCACCAGGAAGAAGAGACATTTGCTTGCAGACTACATTCAGACTGGAGAATGCAATCCCAGTCATCTGTGTGTATTCATCTGATTTACCTTTAAGATGCATGCCTTTCATTTCCCCAATCTCACCGATGCAGTTCTTGAAAATAAAATTGTATATATTTTTTACTTATATACGTTTATGTACATACAACCTATTGATCTCGCTCAGAAGAGCACTGGCCAACGTAAGTGTAAACCAATAATTACTTTAAGACATTAACACATTTCAAAACTATGCAGTTTATTTTTTGTCAATTAGAAACATTATTGAGTAATTATTTTATAATTTATAAAGACTATTATTTATATCAGGAATAACGGTGACATGAATAATAGAGGTTAAGCTTGATCTCGTTTTTGCTAGCAATTTTAAAACTATTTACCAAAGAATATCTTGTTATCTTAATAAAACACCATAATACAGAGGAAATAAATACCACTCAACTGAGGCTTAGCATTGGAAAGCATGCTATAAAGAATAAGTTTCATATGGAATAGACATGCTAGAAAAAATGTAGGTAATAAACTTATTAAAGCAAAAGCATAATTGCATAGACTCACCATTGTTATGGGGAAAACTGTATCCTCATAAATTCACATGCAAAAGGAGGAGAGATTGCTCAGTGGTTAGGAACCCCTGTTGCTCTTACAAAGAACCCAAGTTAAGAGTCTCAGGACCCAGTGGGGCAGCTCACAGCTGCCTGCAACTCCAGCCTCTTCTGGACTCCATGAACACCTACACTCACATGGATAACACCCACACATAAATATATACTTAACTACAAATGAAAGTCTCGAAAATCCTGTTTTAAAAATGTACATGGTAAAGCCTAAACATTGTGCCTCAGAACATGATATTTGAGGACAATGTTTTCATAAAAGAAGAAGACACAATACAGAGGTTATCAAACATGAAGGCAAGATCAGATGTTGCTTTTAGGAAATCATGAAATACTTCAATGCCAGTAAACCATCAAGAGCGAGAGAAAAGCTTGGAACAGATTCACTGTGATATCCTTCAGTAGATCCAACCCTGAAGACAGCTTGATTCCAAGATGCCAAACTATGACATAATTCATTTCCATACTTTAACCTGTAGTACATGATTATGGCAGTCCTCTCAAAGTAATTCAATTGTACTAATTGATTTTTCTTTAACAAAAATAATGAAGAAATATTATACAATTTCTATTTATTCACTAATCTTATAAGCATTATTTAATAACTACATTTTCTGTTCATTATTTTTTGAATAATTAGTCAGTTATTGGAAACAATGATGATGGCGGTATATACCTCCAGGAACGCATTTATAACTTTACAGGCATGGCTTTGAGGGCTATCGCACTAACTCGGAGATAAGACACCACTTGCTCCAGTTTACAGAACAAACCACAGAGCAGAGAAAAGCAAGCAATGTAAGTGTATAGCTTTCCCTAAGTGTAAACAAGTATTGTTATTCTGAAGTCAGTGGCTAATTGAAACTATTGGTTACATGACTAATAAAGACTTTATTTTCCTTGCCCCAAAGACTTCTGAGCCCCTAAGTACATCTGGGAACCTGTATTCACAGTAGATGCTTACATAATGCCTAGGTGTTAGCAGGAACGCTGAAACATAGTCACCAAACACTTGGGTCCCATAGTTCTATTTATTCACATTCTTTTGTGTTATATACAGTATTGGGACTATTTACCTTATTTGGGATATGTTTTAATGGAGGAAACATAGTAAATCATTGTTTTTACCAAATGATTTTTATTAATATTTAAGTAGTGTTTATTGGAGGAAAAAGACTAAAATATATGCGTGGGTATTTGTAAATAATTTCCATACTTGGCAGTCAAGGGCATGGAATGGCATGGGTTGTTTTATGTTATCTATTTGGTGTATGCCATGACATGGAGCTTAGTAAGTACAAAACAATAGCACCATACACATGTTTACACACACAGAGGCTCATGAATTATACTTGATTATACGCAATTATTTCCATCAAAGCCAAGAGCAAAATGTCCATTTTGTTGTTATCTCCTCAGTTAAAGAGACTGGTAGGTTTACTCTACTAAACATCACTGAAGCGGCTGTGATCTGAATGCTCACATCGATCCAAGTCACAGTTTGAAATCCAAACCTCCACAGTAATAAAATTGGGAGCTAAGACCCATAATATATATCCGCTTAAATTTAACTAATATTTATACCAATAAAGACATGGGAGGTGGGAACTGATGTAAAAACCTGCTAGCTCAACGAGGTAAGTGTATTCTCTCAATCTGTTTACAAGCCTCATCCTACACTGCTAGCTCTTTAGGAATTTCTTTCTCTGTGTGTCATTCTACTAAGCTAGTCTACCTTTCTCTTGAGCGCCTCCAAACCCAAAAGGGCTTCTTAGCTCTCTTTCCTACAATACTGTTTCACTGTGTCCTCCCAGCTGCTTCTTTGTTATTCCGGCAAGCCCAAAGAAAAAATGCCCATCTTATACCCACAGCTCCTTCCTTGGAGGCATTTTCTAAGGGGGTGGGGGAGAGAATGAGGGAAGGAGTCTCCTAGACCCTTGGCAGGCTGGGCTGAAGCACATCACTATCATAGTGGGGGAGCTCTAAGCCAAGTCAGTAGGACCTGAACCATCTTTACAGTGGGGAAGGGGCTCAAGCCCCTTCCAGCTGACTTTGCCTCAGACCGCAGTACAAAGACCACAGGACCTCTCCTAATCAACTTGCCTTAACGTAGGCAGGAACTTTCCACTCTTTAGCATTCTTATCCACGGAGGCTTTTAGAGGCGCACCCAAACTGCCTCTCCTCTGGGCACTCCAACTGCAGCTGACAAATGTAATATCCTTCAAAACATGTATATTTGGCTGACAATCAGTTTTTCTAGATACGATAATCAAATATCCTGTAAACAGAGACCCTTGGTATGGGATTAGATCATGAAAAATGGAATTCTCTTATACAGAATTGTTGTCTTCTAAGAGAGAGGTCAGAGACTCGTCTTTCATGTGGAGAACAGAAGAAACCACTTAAAGCCTCGAAGCAAGCTTTTACTAGACATTGGATCTGCCTAGAACTTCTACTTTTTCAAATGAAAAACAAACCTGTATTGCCTTGAGATCTCTATCTTTTGGTATTTTGTTAGAGATGCCCAACCAGTCTAGGATACAGGGGTTTTCTTTGAAGATCGAATTTGTGGTCTCTCATTCTACAGTGAGATAGCTTGGCTGAGATCTCTGCCCCAATTCCATAGCTCTCTTTATGATGGGGATGTTCACTTCAAAGAGGGGATCTCCAGATCCATGATCTTATCATTTCCCCAGATCTGGGTTCCTTCCCTCCTTCCTTCCTCCTTCCTTCTTACTGCACAGTCAAATTTCCCCTCAAAACCCTTTCATTCCTGTAATTTGATCATCTCCTATATTTTGTCACAATAGAAAATACATACAGAAGGAACTGACAATTGCTGTATTATATTTGAAGGTTAGTGTCTTAGTCATTTGTACATGTTATCTAATCAAATCAGTAAATATGGCCCACGCTCAGTAATCTTAGGGTGAGGTTATTTTGGAGAATATGTAAAGTGTAGTTATAGAAGAGGAATAAAGCTCCATTCTTATACCCAAAAGGAAATAAAACGTTAGTATATTTTTAAAAATTAATGGTGGAAAAAATGACAAATCTTATTTTCACAGTCATCACGACCCCTGTTCTCACCTTCATTCAATCACTTACTGATTTACAGCGGTGAGATTGTCCAGTACTCCTCTAAGGGAATTATAAACACAAAATTAGATGTTCTGCGACTCAAAATCAGATTTTTTTTCTGTGTAGGAACTTTGGTTAGGGGCAAATGCACTTGCTTAAGTGTGTATCTGCACTGTTCTGTGCCCCAACGTTTTAATCAGTTGACAATCATCTTTAAACACTTCTGTGAGAATCACTAAAGCAATCCTAACTTAAAATGAAGATATATAACTGGCTTTGACTACATGGTACTTGAGAAAACAGGGCTGGTATTTCCAAGCTAGAATGTGAAGTTGGGTGTGTAGGCTCAGAATGAGCACCAGGCTTGTTTGCACAACGGAAAAAAAGAAAACTTGTCAGAATTAAGAAAAAATGGTTTCACAAGTCTTTAGCAATTCAAAAAGAACATTGACTTTTCTATATTAAATTGTTCTAACTTGTTAACTATTTGCAGAAAAAAACATTATTAGCCTGTCCAAAATTGTCAAAGTAAACCCTGTTATCTGTCTTCTCTCATTCCTGATCTAATATTGAGATGATCTTCTTATCCACTTACTTATCATCTATTTAAAGGATTTTTTTACTTCAGTGCAATCAAATTATGAGCTGTTGTTTTTTTTTTTTTTTAATAAGGGAGACTTAAACCTTCCTAAATTCTCCTGGTTTGAAATGCTTTGAAGATGTGTGTCCAGGATGAAGCAGACTCTCTCTCCTGGTTTAAAATAATAGCCATTAATTTTCAAGTGTTTAGAGGTAATTTGCTTAAAGGGGCACAGCTCTCTGTGTGCTTAGCAAAGGCAGAAATAAATGCTCTTCGTGGTGATGGGGTGCTCTGTGGAGCTCAGCAGCTGAGCTGGTTGTAATTAGTTCCATTACAGCCAGGTTTCGTGACACTGGTGAGCTGGGTGGCTGTAGTGGGACACTCAGCGCTTCCTTATGTACCAAAGCTTGAATATATTCTTGGTATTGTCTTATCCAGTGACATTTGCCGATGGAGACATTTAATAAATGGCCATGACGGAGACAAACAAGAAAGACTGGGATGAAATATACTGATCCTGAAAAATCCTACAGCTTTATCACCAAGATGAGAAATGACTACAAAATCCAAACAGTGGCCAAGAACTGGCTGGCCGTGCTTACAAATGTGTCACTCTGCTCACACAAACACAGGATTTAATGCTATGTTTCTAAGTCACGATGTTTCATCTGGCTAGTGGGTCATGATGAAGACGAAGCATGAAAAGCAATTATTATGATGTGATGTGACAAAAAAAAGAATGATCTCTTCCAGACTCTCAGCCTTCTTGACCTTCCAGAGAGTCTTCCAGACCTTTGACCTTGCCTGAGAAGTTTATTTGACAGATGATAATCATGTGCTATCTATGACAGGCATGCGAGGATTCAGGTGCTTGCCATCCCCCACATTTTCCAAGTTTATGTTCATTGACAGATGACCACAATACTGAGGGTCAAGAAAGTAAATACTGGCAAGGCTCATGGGAGCTATCCTCTTAAAAGTTACTTGAAATAAGCAGATCCACAGATCTCACAGACCTCTTCACTCAGGTCTGAGATGATAACAGACACCAACATCACAGCCTTCATAATCTTTTGTGTATCCAATAAAGGCAATCATTTTACCACTAATGGTGACTATCTGTAAGTTCCTGGAAAGAGAAAATGGGCTTGAAAGATTTCCACAGAGACTTCTGTGCTATTAGACGCACGACAAAGTATGAAGGTTGGGATTACTAAAGCTCAAGTTTACGGATATATGTATTAAAAAGATATGCTTTATGTATGCATCATAAGGGCACTAAAGGACATATTAGCTTGGTGTGAAAGACAGAGTAGGATCGTCTTTATTAAGTCACACGTGTTTGAGAATCAAGGAGCCAGAGAAGCCCATGAAGAGATGAAAGCTCTTAACTTGTAAGTCAATTAAAATATATAAGTTTTGTTTGGGCAAGTTTACGGAATGAAATCGAGGGCTCGATACATAAAGCTTAGCTATGTAACCCTTTCACTATATGTAAATCACATAAAACGTGTGAGCTTGAACTTTACACTTCAAATTAAAATGCTGAATAAGCACTTCTTTTACAATTGCTCTTCCTTCAAACTAACATCATGAAGGTAAAAGGACAAACTTAGGTACACTCAATTACACAGGTATCTATAGCATTAAGCATGAAACTGACACAAATAAGGGATGCCATATTCTACAGATTTTCAGTGTATAATATCGAAATGTGTCATCATTGATGTATCTACTCCAGGGAGTGGTGAAATGCCAACTTCCGAAGATCAATTCTAAGAATAAATCCTGATTTTCACTTTTAATTTTCCTGCACAACTACAACATCCTGTCTCCCTTTCCACTGTGCTACAGATTGACATATAAGTCATATTATCAACCTATTAATAAAATGATTGAGTTTGTTTTCCAGAACTTTCCTTCAAATTTTTTCAGTATTTTTTTTTCAGCAAATGTCATGCCACAGTCAATCATTTAACACCCCAGTTTAGGAAATTATCTCTATGTGCTTCACTTTCTCTCTACCCAAAACCCAAGTCAAGCATCTAGGCTCGGAACTACTTCTTTCCCCCCAGACATGGTAATACTTTATAGCCCAGGCTGCCCTTGAACTCATGACAATGCCATTGCTCTCAAGTGCTGGGGAAAATTAATGTTTCATTCAAATGTTTCCCTGTACTCAGAAAAATTACTATGATGTTTTAGGTTAACTCATTAAACATTCATTTCTAACTTTGAAAGCAAAATGAATAAACATAAGTCATATTATGTAATTTTATAACTCACTCTTAAGAGCATGAAGTAAAGAAAACTGCACCCACCCACAGACAGCTAATCTCACTAGTCTCTTCCCTCCTTTTAGTCTCAGATTTCTCAATGTTATGGTTTTCTACAAATTTTGGATTATTTTTTCTGAATAATTTCGAGGTTTATTTTATATCACTCTTTTGAAAGTAATATTGCAAAACAAAACTATAACTCCTTTTTTATGTATGGGTTTTTAATAAAAAAATATAACTCCATACATGTATGTAGGTACACACACATATGACATTATCATGAAGGCAAACCTATTCTTGCCTGTTAGCCTTTTTAGCCAACACATCTTCCATCCCTCTTTGGCCTTAAAAATTACATGCAAAGTCACCTACATATCTCTCTTTGATATCCACTTTTGTTACAGATTAAGATAATGTCTGTTTTATGATTTCTTTGAGTTACAACGAGTACAAATCAGATTCGTGCAAATTGCATTTTAACAAGAAGCATATTTTAAATTTTCATCTCTACCCTTTTAAATAAAACAGGGAATATCATCTTCAGCTTCTTCCTCTTATGCAATGCAAAATTTCCTCCTGCTGTACTGTGCCTTTACGTGTAGACCTAAGGCTGCTGTCCCCAGGTTCAATTAGAGGTACAGATTGTGTCTCTGCTTCTTGCTGTCCTTGAGAAGAATTAATATTCTGCTGGCATAGTTTCTAGAGGCTCTGTCTTTGAAGACACAGAGCTTCCTGGTTCCACCATGGCCACTCCTCACTCACAGGTAGAAACACCAAAAAGGTATATAAAAGTAGGCTACATTCCCAAGGGTGGTCTTCTCCTTGAATTCTTTGAACATTCCTCCACCCCACCTCCCCTTTTTTCCTTGAGCACCTACTTTCTGGACAATCAGGTATCTGTAATCAGTCTTTCGTTTCTTCACTGATATGTTATCATTCTAGAATCAGACCTTTCTCTAAAGAATCTTATGCTGGAGATGAGCACTCAGAAACCTAGATCCAAGCTTTGTGCCTACTATTCCTGGTTGCCAGTGGCTTTGGTTCCTTTCAGTGGACAGAGATTTGACATATCCCAAATTGGATATACACACTCATTTGTTGATTTCCAGATGGAAAGCTATGTAGAAACAAACTGGTGTGTGTGTGTGTGTGCCTGCATACATGTATGGAATTATCTTTGAATTGAATGAACATGACATGTATTTTGGTTTTCCCTGTTGGTTGCTTTGTTCCCATGTCCCAGCTCAAAGGTCTATCTTTTCTAATTTTTTAAATATGTTTTTATTGACATATAAAATGTGCAGTTTGGGAGGCTGGAGAGATGGCTCAGTGGTTAGAACCACTGACTCCTCTTCCAGAGATCCTGTCGTTCAATTCCTAGCAACCACATGGTGGCTCACAACCATCTGTCATGGGATCCAATGCCCTCTTTTGGTGTGTCTGAAGACAGTTTCAGTGTACGCATATAAAATAAATAAATTTTTTTAAAAAGTGCTGTTTGACTTATTTTACATATTAGCTGATGAACCTAGCATATCCACACTTCAGATTTCTCTCTTCTGTCTTGAAATGGCTATGGAGATGCATTGCTGTCCTGTCACTTATAGTGCTAGGGTTAATCTGAGGGCTTATGCTTGCCTTGACCTACATCTGTACCCATTATAATGAATGCCTTTGGTTATATTTACCATTTCAGTTGGACCAGGTAAAATGAATAAGCGGAAAAGGAAACAAACACCACAGATGATCTTGTCAACATTGTGGAGAGAATAATAGTTACAGAGAGGGAGGACAGAGAGAGAGGCAAAGATGGGAGAGGCTGGCTGACAATTTATACTTGGATGGGAAGAATTAGTTATTCTGCATTGGTTTGTTTTCACCTAGCTAGGTTGCTCTTAACTTCTTTGTCAGTCAATGAAAAAGGAATAAATATGATATGAATGTTTCCTGTGGTAATTTACGTACCCATGTAACTCTAATATGCACTGAGACTAATTTCAGAATCGTTGAAACTTAGTCCTGAGAAAAAGAATTCACCAAGAAGACAGTTTGTCTCATTGTTTTTGTGTTTATACTTACGGAATCCATACAAAACTGATTTCTCATGGTCTTCCTACCCTCCCTCGGTGTAAAACAACACCATGAAACTATAGTGCAGTTCTCTCACTTCTCACAATGAGGTTCTTCCCAAGCCCTCGCTGACATGTGTGTTCTATGCTGAGTTCCACATCTGGCATTTGGCACTATCATTGGTAGAGCTAGAAAGTCATGGATTCCTCACCACAGTCCCATAAGCAGAGGTTCTGGCAAGCTGAGAATTTATGCACATCTCCCCTTCTCCCACTCACCCTCTGGAAAGCACTGGCCTGTCTTGTCTCCCTGCAGCTCAGCTTTTCCACGAGGAAGTGTGAGTTGATAGATGTGCTGCCTTTGGAGATGACTTTGATTTAGGAAATCTGAGAGTCATAGGATCATCCGTGAATAGTTCTCTTCCATTTCTTTCATGTGCTGAAAGCCATTCGAGGTATCCGCAAGTTTACAAATTTAGCAATTATTATAAAGCCACTCTAAAAACCTAGTATATTGTGCTTACTTAGCTCAGTGGTTCTCAGCCCTTTCGTGCTCATGTTGTAGTGACTCTCCCCCACCATAAAATGGTTTTTGTTGCTACTTCAAAACTATAATTTTGCTACTGTGTGAAAATCATAATGTCAATATCTGATATGCAGAATATCTGATATGTGCCCCTGTGAAGGGGCCATTTGACCATGAAAGTGGTCACAACCTGTAGGTTGAGAAGCTCTGACTTGAAGTTTCAATACACTTTAGTACACACTTTAGAATAGAACTGCAGGGGAATCCAAAGCAATGCATGTCTAACGACAGAGAGCGGCAAACCATATTTCAAATTAGTTATGGGAATTCTGTGTTTACAGCCCATAAATAAGAGTTCTTAGTTCTTGACCATGCCATATCTACCAGTTGGTCATTCTCTCTCTCTCTCTCTCTCTCTCTCTCTCTCTCTCTCTCTCTCTCTCTCTCTCTCATAATCATTCTGTATTGAATTTTATAAAATACGTTCCATTACTTCAAAACATAAAATTATTTTGATTAATGTGTGATATTTCCATGGACTTGTAAAATTCAGCCTTTCGTTTTGATTTATGAATCCATTAATACATTAAGCAGTCACCAACTCAGGGAATTCAGCATGTTTGTTGCCTTGAAAATTATACAATGTCTCAAAAGAAAGTATTTTCAAATTCCTCTCTGTTTTGAAACATATAATGTATGTTATTATTCAGTATGTTGACTGTAATGTACAGAAGATGAGAACTTACTTCTCTTCTTATTATTTTATTTTATACTTATTTATTTGGGGTTTTTTCAGATGGGGTTTCACTGTGTAATAGCGCTGCCTGTCCTGGACTTGCTTTGTAGACCATGCTGGCCTGGAACTCACAGAGATCCTCCTGCCTCTGCCTGCCTCTCTAGTGCTAGGATTAAAGGCATGCACTACCATGCCTAATGAGAATGTTCTTGTCTTAATCAATCACAGCTGATTCTCACTTGCCTTCCTAACCATCATTCTACCAGCTTCTGGGAATCACTATGCTTCTATCAACTTCGTAAAAGATCTTGTGTTCCCATGAAGCTCATGAAGAAGCTCAAGTGAGGGCGCTTCAGTCCTTCTTAGAAGGAGTAACAAAATACTCAAGGGAGCAAATACAGAGACAAAGTGTGGGACAAAATCATTTCCTAATGATTAATGATTCTGAACATGTTTTTTCATATAGCTGTTGGGTAACTTTTGTCTTGTGAAAAACATCTACTCAATTTTTTATTTTATTAGATCATCTGTTCAATTTTATAAGATTATATGTTCCCATGGTACTGAATTGTTAGTCTTTGGTCTGGAAATGGACATCTTCTTAGATGCAGAGTTTGTATATACTTTCTCCTGTCCTTAGGTTGCCTCTTGGCTCTGTTGTTTCTTTTGCCATATGGCAGCTTTTTAGTTTCAAGTAGTTGACTTTATGAATATCTATACGGTCATGTGGTGAGTGGTTTCAGTGATATCCATTCTCACCACAGGAGGGCATCTCTGCACAGGCTACAAAGCAATGGGACCAGGTGAACATAAACTGGAAACTGCCAGGCACTCCCCTTTTATATTCATGAATTGATTGTCTCAGGAACTTCTTATAGTAACGTTAATTCTCTCCTACCTGCCCAAGTTGAAACCTGAAGTCTACAGTGAAATTTTAGATTATTAGGGCTCTTTTATAAATATTGTTCATGATAAACAGAATGACTAAATAAACTTGGTTCCCTTCCAGAGCCAAGAAGTCTATAAAGTGTGATCTCCTTTTCTGAGTACCTTGTAAAATAAGTGTCATGCCCTGTGGCTTATTAACATTTATAAGATGACAGTAACACCAGACAATATAATGATGGCACATGCTGGGATGTTTCAAAGGTTCCTGCAAGATGTTTCCTTACCTATATGTTTACTTGGGAGAATGGATTTTTTTTTAATCACATATCCTATAATAGGCTTTCTTCAGGGTAGAGTTTTTACTGACTCCCCACCATTATCACCTGAAAAGAGCAGATTATAAAAGTTCACTAATATCCATCATGGTAGAAAATGACAAACAAGGTTTTGATTAAGATTATATAGATGAAAATATTTATTTTAATCAAAATGCATCACTATCTGGGTTCCTTTGGAAACATATTCTTATCTTTCCAGTTATGCTCACAAAACTCATTAGATGGGATGGAGAGATAAATGGGTCACTAGTTAGGAGCACTACGTGCTCTTTCAAAAGAAACTGAGCCCAATTCCCAACACCCGCATGGCAATTTACAACCACCTACAAGACAAGAACCCCATACATATAAACATGAATCTTAAAGAAAATTTAAAAGCTAATAAAAAACAGAAGCTAACATTGGTGAACAAATGTTTTCCAAGTGACAAGACTAGAGCCAGGGGAAGGGGGTTGTTTAAGTGAGGGTTTTCAATTCCTGCACAATATCATTACCAAGAAGCAAGTTGGGGAGAAAAGGGTTTATTCAACTTATACTTCCACGTTGCTGTTCATCACCAAAGGAAGTCAGGACTGAACTCAAGCAGGTCAGGAAGCAGAGCTGATGCAGAGGCCATGGAGGGGTGTTACTGAAAGGGCCTCACAAGGGGGAGTCCCTCATGCTGATATGGGAATAGGCTCACCACCCAAGGACACACGAGACCATCTCGATGCAATTAGCAAAAAGGGTAGTTTTTTAATATCGAGGGGCCCCTCGGTTCGAATCATATCTCACGCAGGAGACAGGGGATTCGACGAAGACCCAGGAAGTTGGGAACTTTATAGGTAGGGGTGGGAAGAACAGGGAGATTTGGCGCGGTTACACATAATTGGATATTTTAAACATCATCAATTTGCATAGACCAGTTATTTTTGACCATGAATCTTTGGACTCAAGAGTACCAGATGACCCATTACTCATTTCTTGTTTAGACTTGTATGTCTTTGCGTCCTTGCTTCTTTTTCATTTTTGGTCACTCTGCCCCTGAAGAGGCTCAAAATTATTTATTATGGCTAATTTTAACAAGTTGTTAGTGGTCTCTGCTGACCATGAATTCCTTGCTCTGTGTCTCAAGATGTTTTTAATTTTTTATCTAACTTACTTACTGGCTTGCTTCTCCTGCCTTGCTCAGCTTGCTTTCTTACAGAACCCAAGACTACCAGCCCAGGGATGGCACCACCCACAATGGGCCCTCCCACCCTTGATCACAATTGAGAAAATGCCTTACAACTGGATCTCATGGAGGCATTTCCTCAAGGGAAGCTCCTTTCTCTGTGATAACTCCAGCTTGGTCAGATTGACACACAAAACCAGCCAGCACAGGGGTTATGCTGAAGTGAGGAAGAGAATGAGTACACCATGTATGCTTGTCTTACTCAACGACCAGGTCAGCCACTCCATCATGAGCTGCAATCTCACCCTTTTCCCTACTCATATAAAGACTGAATGAACCTTCCTCATCCCCTATCATTGTGATTTCTGTCTGCCTGAAGCGACAAAGGATCATACCTAGGGTCAGGGGGATAGCTTACTTGTTCTTTGAGATAGTTTTCTTTCGTCTCACAAACCTGAGAAGCCAGGGGGCAACAATTTGTTTTATGACCCCCAAATAATTAAAATTTAGAGGTATTCAGAAAGATGACCTCATGTTGTCTTCATAAAGTAATCTTTTAGATGAAATTTGGACCAAGACATTTTTCAAATCTCCATGATATCCAGTTGCACTTTTATGAGGCCTCATTCCATAGTTTTGCTTTCTCTGTAAGTAAGTCAAGCATCCCAGAAGGAATGGAACCTCGATCATGAGGACACGCATGCCTGGTACCTAGGCCCATGGAGGAGTCTATTACTGATATTCCGCCAAATGGACATGTAGTTAAATAGTCTTCTAAATATTTATCTTTGTAGAATAATATAGGTCTCATTCTTAGTAAGAAAAACATTTTTTGGCAATGTGTAAAAAACAAGGACTCATAAACTGATAAGGAAAATTCTGAGAAGAGTGACTGCCAAATACTAATCCCAAACAGGACATCACACCTCTAAGGTCCCTGGGACATCAACAAGGAGGGATGGAGGATTCTGGGAATTGAAGAATGGGAGATGCACACTTGGGCACTGATTTCTGGATATGACATGCCCCAGCAATCACCCACACCCATGACTGTGACTGCCCACATGGAGTCGGCAAAAAGGGGGTAGAGCAAGTTGGTGCAGGCCTTTGATACCAGCACTTAGAAGGAAGAGGCAGGCAGTTCTCTATGAATTCAACACCATCCTGATGTACATACTAAGACTTCTTTTTTAAAGGAAGGAGAAAAAGGAGGGGGGAGAAAAGGAAGGAAGGAAGGAAGGAGGAAGGAAGGAAGGAAGGAAGGAAGGAAGGAAGGAAGGAAGGAAGGAAAAGAGGAACTCAAGGGTAGAAAAGGAACTGCTTATAACTTGATAAGAAGGGGGTCAGTAAGAAAGGAGTCAGAAAGGAGGGTGGGGACTGAGAAACAGTAGTGGCAGTTAGTCCAGTAACAGTGAACTGCATGCATGTATGATACTATCAACAATTTTTAAATTCAGGCTAGGTCCCATGCTCAGGAATAAACGGGCAACCTAAACTGGACTCCATGGATTTAGTGACTTCTTATTTTGTTTTTTCTTTTTGAACAGAGAAAGAAAATGAAATTGGGTGGGTAGAGAAGGAGTAAGGATCTGGGAGAAGTTAGGAGATGGAAAAGAACATGATTAAAAAATATAGTATATGAAATCTCAAAGAATACATTTTTAAGAGAAAATTTTAAATTAACAAATAGAAAAGCAAACATTTTTATAACTGCCATGCATAAACCTGTGAGAAATTACAATATCCTGCTTATTTGAAACATTATTCACATTGAAGATATAAATAACATAGTGAAATAAACACACGAAGCTGACATTTAGGAAACCATATAAGAAACTAATCTGTCAGCCCTGAAACAAAATAAGTTGCACAGGCCGAGATCAGACTTTCCATGCATTTGAAAGCTAGGTGAACCCTGTGTAAGGAGATAGAATTTGATTATGAGGGAAATATTGAGGAAAATCTAAACTGAATGAAGATGGAAATGATACTGAAAAGTAAGTGGGAAACCTCAGCGGAAAGTCTCACCAACAGAACATAGCATATGGAGAAGAGAATATCAGAGCACGGAGACAAGGAAGAAGTATTAGATAATTTAGTCACGGATAATAACAACCTTAACCACATGAATAGAACATGCGAGTTGCTCTTGACCTCTTGCCCTCTTGCTCCTCTCTTGCTGGTGCCTTCCTGCTTCCACTCTCTCCCCATTCCCCTCCCCCATCTCTATCCACGTGCTCATGGCCGGCTTCTACTTCTCTACTCTCTCTTTCTCTGCCTATTACCCTCTTGACTCTCCTCTCCGTGCCCTGAATAATATCTATGTTATTCTTTAAAAAAAAAAAAATGAACATATGAGTTAGGTAGGACACCATGAAAAGACCAAATCTATAAATTACAGACATCCACAAAAGAAAGGAATATCATTCCAAGACACAGAGAATATTTTTAATAAAAGGCACAGAAGAAATTTTCCAAAATCTAACAAAAGGCACATCCAGGTAGAAGAGTTCTATAGAACACTCAACAGGACCATATCATATTACAGTTGAGTCACCATACGCAGTACAAAGAATGTGTTGAAACTGGAAGAAAGAAGGATAAAAATCACATAAAAGGCAGTGACATTCGACTAACAGTTTCCGTTTGCAGTGGAAACCCTAAGAGCAGAAGGCATGGGAAGATGTATCTCAAGTTCCGAAAGTCTACTACCACTGCCAACCAGACGACTATGCCCACCAAAATCATCTATCAAAATTTAATAACAAATAATAACATTTCGTAATAAAAAAAACACACTAAAGGAATTTATGATCACCAAGTGAGTTCTGCAGATAAACAATGTAAAAGAATACTGTACACGGAAGAGAAAGATAAACACAACCATGGGACTACAGGGAAATTGTATTTACCAGGACTGTCGTGAAGCAGCAGATGACTTAGAAAATGAAGTATGCCTAAAAAATGACAAGAACTGAACTGCACAATAACACCTCTGAATATGAATGGTCATAAGTCCTCAATCAAAATCACAGCCTTGAAGGATGAATTAGAAAACAAGACTTCTATTTTGCTGCCTAGAAAACATACACCTTACCATCAAAATACATATTACCTTAAAGTGGAGGAAAAAAATGAACAAAAGTATTCCAAGCCTATGTATCAGGAATTAAGAAAGAGGCACTACTATTCTAATGACTCACAAAAACAGATGTAAAAGTAAAACTTCCGAGAAGAGATAAAGAAGGCATTTAACACTAAGGAGAGATAAATGAGGAGGTATAATTCTAAACATCCACATACTGAACACAGTGACTCTCAGTTTCATAAAACAAATACTACTGGATATAAAGCCACATTTTAACATACGAAGTAAATTTAAGGTGACTTCAATAGCCTACTCTTACTGGAGACAGGTCATCTAGATCCAAAGAACAGAGAGACATCAGAGTTAAATTACTTCTTAGATCAAATGAATTGAACAGACATCTACAAAGTATTTCACTCAAATGCTACAGAATACATATTTAAAAAGCAGTTCATAAGACCATCTTAGTTACTTTTCCTGTTGTTGAAATAAATTATTCAAACAAAACCAATTTAAAAGGAGAAGAATTTACTCAGGCTCACAATTTGAGAGTATAGCCTGTGATGGCAGAGACGTCATAGAAGCAAGAGAGTGAGGAGCAGGCCACATTACTGTTATATGAGCAAAGTTTCTGAGATAGAATTGCCCATCTTGAAGGATACTGATATTCTGCAGGGAGGTAAAACATTCCTTTCTACAGAGAAGTTGGTTAAGCTCAGGAAATGACAACTCAAAGGCTGAGAGGTAAAATAGTCCCTCCCTCTCCAAGAATATACAAGCAACACCACCTGCTAAGAGCCACTCAAGACAAGCCAAGCTACCTTGAAAAGCCCAGACCAACTGGGTCTCCCATAAAGGAAACCTTCCCACCTGCTGAACTGACTACAGGTTGGTTCAGTGCACGCTCGGTTTCCATATTTCAAGAGCTGTTATGAGTACTGGGGTGGGCTTTGATGATGCATCTGTCTTTGAGTTATTTCTATACCTATAAGCAACCCCTCAGCCAGATTCCTGATGATAACACCAAACATTCAGTGATCACAAAATTGGACTTTGGGACTTATCCTTACTTTGATCGACCATGAATTCCCTTATCTGGAATAAGTACACACATGCTTGCACATCTCCAGATCTCCAGGAAATATTGTTACCCAATAGTCCAACAGTAGAAAACAATGAGCACCAGTGCCCAGCTCATTTTCTCCTCTTACACAATCCAGATTTCATCTCGAGGGACTCGTGCCACCACATTGAGGTTGGGTCTTCCCAGCAAGTTAATGAAGAAAATTCATCCTACGTCTGACTAAGGGTAGCATATTTAGATTAGCCTTTATAGAGACTCTTTTCCCAGGTGATTAAAGATCCTATCAAGTTAAAAATCAATACTAATCATCACAGTAACTTACTCTAAAATGGTTCTCAAATGAAAGAGAATATTTCAACAAATATAAGAAAATTGAAAAAACCTCCTGCTTCTGACTCATCACAATGGAATATTAGGCTAAGACATCAACATGAAATGAAACCGCAGAAAATACATGAACTACACAAAAGACAAAAACAACACGACTGAGTAGAAAACGGGTCACTGAAGAAATCAAGAAGGAAATAAAAGTCTTTGAAAACAAAATGAAAGTCAAGATGCAACATATCAGAAGCTATGGGATGCAGTGAAGGCAGTCCCGAGAGGGGATCTCATGGGTTTATGTGTCCGCATTGTCGAACTCAGTGTGATTGCACACATGGATAACTTAATGACATACCATAAAGCCTTGGATAAACAAGAGCAAGCCAAATCCAAGTGCAGGAGCTGAAAAAAAAATAATCAAAATCTGAGCAGAATTTAACGAAACAGAGGCCACAATAATAGAAACTAACAAAAAGCAATGAAATAGAAGAGTTGGCTCCTCAAAAATATTGAAAAACCCTTAGGCAAATTAATTACAATAGACACAAGGTTCTAAATGATATGATTTTTTTAAAAAGTGAAGAATTACAGTACATACCAATGAAATCAGAGGATCATAACAGCATATCTTTTAAAAAACAACCTACCTTCTCAGTTACTTTTCCTGTTACTGCAATAAAGTACCCAACAAGAAAACTAAAGGGAGACAACCTTTATTTTAGTTAGTGAGGCCATAGCAGCAGGAACTGGTCCCGTGTGCACCTGTGGTCAAGAAGGAAGTCACAAATGTTTATATTCAGGCTTCCTGCTCCTTTGTATTCAGCCGAGCATCCTGGCTGTCCAACCCACAGCTGTGTCCTATCCACAGAGTGTCCTTCTCACATCAACTAGAATGCTCAAGATAATCCTGGCACATTCTCCAAGACTAACCAACCTTAGTCTAGATAATTGGTCATAGGTATTTCTGGAGGCTTGTGACATTGTTGAATCCAGAGCCTGTAAATCCTCGATTGATATTAATCGTCACGCCTATATTGATATTATCACACTATATTTCAGTGTGATGTCGCTGTGTCCGTAGGCAGAATGCAATGCCCTACACATCTGCCTTTCTCAGTTTGGTGTTTCTTTACACCAAGGTGGTCTTCCAACCTCAAATAACATAACCTAGGTGGGTTTTCCAACGTCAAACAACACAATCTAGATAATTCTTCACAGGCACATCAAGAGGCTTTTCTGTGAGATTCTAATCTAGACCTGTCAGTTTGATATTAGACACCACAGGAAGTTAATGCAGACTGAGATTCATCAAAGGCTTGTGGCATTATTTGTATCTGTAGGATTTCTCAACAATGACAAAGTCTTTTGCGGTTAAGGTTTAAGCAGTAAATATTTAATGAAGCTTCCATGTTATTCAAATGTGAAGGTTTTCTCTCGAATGAATATTTTGATGTTTCAAAAGTATAAGACCTTTGGGAAACTGTCACAGTCTTGTTTTTTCAAGGTTTCTTTCCAAAGTGAACCTTTTGGTATAGAGTAATGCTTGAATAATCATTAAATGTTTTGGCCAAATCCTTTCCTTCTAAGGTTTCTCTCAATGATTAATACTTTGATGTTGAATAAGACTTGAACAATCGCTAAGGGCACTGCCACAATCTTTACATTGTACAGTTTCACTCAAGCATCAAATATTTATGTCTAATTAGGGCTGAACAATTAGTAAAGTTTTACAACACTCTTTACAACTGTAAAGTTTTAATCCAATATGAATTCTCTGATGTCACGTATAAGCTGAGTAAAAGCTAACGGCTCTGCTACATACCTAGCATGAGTAGGGTCTCCCAGCAGAAGCCTTATTTGTAAGTTTTTCCAATCAAAATGTTACAATCATTTTACATGTGGTGTTATTAGAAATTGCATATATTAAGTTGTTGGAGAAAATAATTTGATTCAGTTAGATTTTTCACCGTAACTGGAAATTGACATCGCTTGAACTAACCCTCATGGGCCAGAGACTCAGACTTATAGCATGAAGCCAAGTCTCAACTGAATTTTGCGGAAGACACAAGTGTGGAGTGGATGCACCAGGAAACAAAGTTGAAGCTCGTTTCTAGAATCCATGTTTGTGATGTCATAATCTGCCAGACAACGTTTTCCATATGCTATGCTATAGTTTCTAGAAGTTCTAGGGTGAGCAAAGTAGAGAAGGGAAAAGGGGGAGTGATAATTAGCGTAAAAGACTTTTGAGCCGGGCAGTGGTGGCGCACGCCTTTAATCCCAGCACTTGGGAGGCAGAGGCAGGCGGATTTCTGAGTTCGAGGTCAGCCTGATCTACAAAATGAGTTCCAGGACAGCCAGGGCTAACAGAGAAACCCTGTCTCGAAACAAACAAAAACAAACAAACCCAAAACAAGACTTTTGAAAAAGTTACATGGAACATGGAGTCACAAGCTTCGTAAATACGTGCATATATGGAGTTTAAGTGAGGTGATATTACCGGTAAAATGACAAAAGCCCAGGGCCAGGAATAAGCTACTTCTTTTGGAGTTTTTTGCTTATAACAACTGCTCCCCACCCCACCCCATTACAGATTACTGTCAATACTCCTGGTTACTCTTCAGAACTGATGGTAAGATCTGAAGACACCATATACTTGAGTCATAGAACATGGAGCTAAAAGCTGGTACTAACCTGAAAACGCCATCTCTCCTGGCTAGCTTCCTTAGTGTTGGACGATGCCATGCTAACCGGAGGAGAAGTCATCCCGAGTCTTATTCAGCTGTGGGCACGGCTGCAACAGTAGCACGAATGTCACAGGGATAACCAGGTACTTTCTCGGCTTTTTAAACTCCAGGTTGATAGTATGAGCTGACATGTTTAACCCTTTGAGAGTACTAGCCATTAAATTCATGTGTTAGTTCTGGTCGTTCTTTGTAAGGTAAAGCCTCATATCTGGAGCTAGAGAGATATTCTGCAGTTAAGAGCATGTACTATTCTACCCGAGAACTCAGCTTTATTTCCCAGTACCCAGACCAGATGGATTTCAAACACCTGTAACTCCAGCTCCAAGGGATCCAACCCCCTCTTCTGAACTCTGTAAGTACCTTCACTCATACACACTCGGGACATCCCCCTTTCAACTAGCACGCACGCACGCTGCCAGCACACACACACACACACACACACACACAACCACACACCTCAAAACAACAACAAAAAAAATTTAAAAAAAAGTTTAAAGTCTTTTTACTATAGAATCTTATTGTAGCGTGGAAAATTCACATTGACTCGATGTTACTTTAAAGTTCTTACACAAGAAACAAAGTTGTCACTATTTAAGATGAATTTTGAAGCTAAGTTTCGTGATGCCTGACTGGTTTTCCCAGCTACTGCAGGCAGGAAGATGACCCTTGCACACGGGGCTATGTAGGCTTCAGAGTAATTTGAAGGCCAGGTAGGTGATTTAGAACTTTTCTCAAATTAAATAGCACAAAAAGAAATAAAGGGGCAGGGTAATTCTGAGAATGTCCAGTCTTCCTGTCTCTACATACTCAGTGCTTGGATTGTAGGTGAGTGCGGCCATACAGGCTTAGAACTTTCTTGTGTTACATTTCCTGTTACTCTGATGAGATACCTGACAAGCCTCTTGCAGATGAACGGTTTATTTTCACTCGCAGTTTGAGCACGTAGACCACTGTGGCGAGAAGGCATGGCAACAGAGGCTTGAGACAGTGGTCAGCCTGTGTCTACACTCAGAGAGCAGAGACAGATGAGTGCTCATCTTCAGATGACATTGTCTCTCCTTTAATGGAGTAGCTGTCAGCATGAGTATATGTGTGTGTGTGTGTGTGTGCATGCGTTCATGTATGTGAGTGCAGGGTTATGTGTGCTCTGGTACACATATGGAGGTCATGAGGAACTATGACAGGTCAAAGAAAGAAGTCATAATGAATAAATAAATAAAGAGGTCACAATGAATAGAAACCAAAAAGGTCACTATGTTTTACTGCTCATAAATACATCCTGTCTGTTCCTATCTTGTTAGCAACAGTTTGAGTATATAAATAATACCTGATATGTGTGTACACACACACACACATAAATATCAATAATACATATATATATTATAATATATATATATGAGATATATATGTAGAAATATATATATGAGATATATATGTAGAAATATATATCTGATAAATATATATAAATAAATATCTGATGTTTGGGAGAGATGGTCTTTTGTTTTGTTACAAACTCCAATCCAAGGCAATATGAAACACAGAAAGTTGCTTTGTGACAAGGTTAGTAATAAAAATATACTTTTACTTTGATACACTACCAATCATGAGTACAGCAGAATAAAGCTTCTCAATTATATCACTGCACAGTGTGGCTAATAATACAATACCCTACAGTGAAAAGGAGCTGGAGATGGAACTTCCTTGAATTACAAGCAAATTTTGGATTTTAATTAATAAAGTAAAAAAGGGTCATAGTTACAAATGCCCTAAATGAGATTTCTGTATTACTACAATATATTTAATATTTAACATAAAATTTTACTGTATTTGTGATTTTAGTCTTCCCTTAAGATTAAAATTTTATACTAAAAACCAGTAATTAGGTATTGTTGTGTTAATCAGTAATGACACAACTCAGATTGCTGGTTACAACATGAAAACTTAAACAAGACCATTGTGTGTGGTGGGGATGGAGCATACAATCTTGTGTAAATACTATGGCTTTGTGGAGCTGTAGCCATTCACTGTCCTCCAGTGGCAGCAAAGCCTGGGCCCTTAGATGATGTTAATGTCTTCCCTTTATCATGTCTTCATTCTCCCCTTTGAAATTTCATGCCTTTATAATGAAATACCCAGTACAAGTTCTTAGTTCCTGGAGAGTTGAAGAGAGTATTCAGAGTTGAGAAATCCTGGAAGATATTAAATCTTGGTTTGTAGTCATAAATTAGACCTTTCTCTTTACAGTATAACTCCATTCTGGCCTCCTAATTTTTTTAAACAGATTAGTTAACTGAAGTGGTCAGCCAATGTTGACTATATTGACAAAAATGTATTTGAAGGAGGTACCAACATAGACAGTAAATGAAAATGGAAGTCAGCTCCTGAGATGGTAGCTTCTTGTTCCCAGAAGACGTTTCAAGGGAAAATGGTGGGAAACATGAGAGTAGGTATCTAAACAGGATCAATAGGAACAGAAACGATTCGAAGTTACTATAAAAGGCTCAAGCCACAGACTTTTTTGGCACCTCCCATGAGTAAGGGACAACACTGTCACTTTTGGTGTTTTCAACTGGATCTTCTTTCTTTACCAAATGCTCATTCTTTTTCATTCCAAGCAATGGGCTTAGCAACCCCTAGGTAATCCCCAGCACCCTCATTCAATATTGATTTAATAGACCTCAAACTGTATTTAGCCATTTCTTTTTTTAAAAAAAATGAATGAAAATAATTGGCATGACTTTGGATACTGTCAAAATAAAGTTGTGCCCCTTCATAGACACAGGCACATGAATCTTTAATGAAACACTACACTATTAAACCATATTTAAGAATATTTCAAACAGCCGTTGTGGTGACACACACCAGTAGGATTTGCTGAAGGAGGCAGAGGCAAGAGGATCAAGGCCAGCCTGGGCTACACATTTTTTTGAAGGGGAGGGGAACATAGAGGCGGATGTTTGAGTGTCTCCGCTAGTGAAAGATAGTTGGTATATCTAGGTGGGTATTGCGCACTTCTGATTGTATGGGCATCTTGTTATTGAGCATTACCAAACTATAAAGCCTTTGATTAACATTTTAAAAAGTTACTAATAAAAAAAAAAAGAATATTTCAAACAGATTACTCAGCATGTTAGGAAGGAGGACACTTCCCTGGCATAAAAGGTTAATTTAACTTAAGTCACTCAGTTACTTGACATTAGTAGAATTAAGGATGAAAACCAATGGCCACACAGATAAGTGCAAGAAAAAGCACTGACAAAAGTTGGGCATAATTTCTTGACCAATTCTATCAGGAAACAAATATGTATAGGTGAAAATTTTTCAATATTTTGTGGGCGTTTACATATTTAAAAACTGCAGCTAACATCAAAATCAGTAGCAAGAGAACCATCTTTTCCTTAATGTCCCATATAAGATGGGAATAGCCACTCTCTCCTTTTATTCTACGTTCTGCTGAAGTACTAGATTAGCTATTTCCAGATGAAATGATCTCAAAGACTCCCTCCCTCCCCAATTTAACTCAGTGAAGGTTCAAGACATAGAAATCAGCATTTAAACTTGTAAGATTCAGAGTCTGGTAAGCAAGCTCAGGGTAGAGAATCAGTAATGACCATGCAGAAGACCCAAGTTTGGTTTGCAGACTTCATCGCAAGTGGCTCACAACCACTTACAAGCCCAGCTCAACTGGGAATCCAGTGTCTCTAGTCTGCGTACCTCCATTCACATGCACATGCCCCATACAGACACATGCACACAATTAAAAATAAAGAACTATTTAAACATGTGAAGATTCAACTGCACTTCTTTACAGAAATTGTAATCTGTCTGGATAAGTAATCGGGAATTCATCTCATTTAAACGATATCAGGAAAAATAACAGGAATAAATGAAACCAAGAAAATGACAATGGCTGGATGAAAATTTAAAACGTTGATAAAGGAAATCAAAGAGAATATATTAAGGAGTTGTACAGCATTCTTTGTTCATAAATTGAAATAATATAAGTGTCAAAATTCCCAGCAGTTCAGAAAAGCAATCTACGGCTACAATACAGTACAATCAAAACACCAATGGCATCATCCATGAAGTGAAATTTGTTCAAAGTGAGAGAAATGGGCCCATTATATCTGGAGATCAAGGAAGATATTGCCTATGGCATAGCTGGAACTGGACATGCAAGAGTTGGGTGAGATGTCAGAGGGAACATGGTTTAGCAAATCCTTCTAGAAGTCTTGTCTATGCTGCTAGGTTTCATAGAGCAAAAAGAAGATGTAGGGTTAGCCAGGGTGCATTCAGATGTATGCATGACTGCCACAAGGATGTAAAGTCCTAAACAGCTATTTATCAAATTTTGCCACATATAATGTATATTGTGTGTGATGTGGTGTGTGTGTGTGTGTGTTCTATGTATCTCCATCCCACCTTCTGACCTACAAAACTGACTTAAATTTTGAAACATTACATTGTCTGAAATATCGTATTATTACAATCAATGAAATGAGTTTTAGAAACTAGGAGAGCTTCAGAACTATGATGGGTATGTACCTCGTGAAACTCTATTTGTCTGTCTAGCATCACATCTAGTTCTAGCTTTGGAGAACAGCCTTTAGTAATATCACACAGTATAAAACCAGAGTCCTCTTGAAACATGCAAAGTCTCTGACAATGTTCCAAGCGTCTCTAAAACGAAGTCGGTCTTAAATTCCAAAGTCTCAAAAATTATCCAGTCTCTCAACTGAGTGTTCCTGTAAAAATCAAAAACAAATTTAGGATTTTCTGATACCTAGAGGCTAAAGAGTCAAGACAGGGTCACAATCAAATCAGAGCAAACCCCAATCAAATCCAGCAGTGTAAAATAACAATGTTTGATGTCTGCAACTGACAATCTTCCAGCTCCAAAGAGCCTGGTCTTTCCCTGACTTTACCATACATAGCAAAGCCTACTTGTCTTGTAATCTCTGGGTGGCTCCTGTTCCCCAGTTGCTTAGTGCTCATCCCATGGTACTGGCATCCATGAAATACAAAGCCTGTACTACCACTGCCTCAACATTCACCAATAGCCTCTCTTGGCTCTCTTCAGAGACCTAGGCACTGTCACGTAGTGCCAAGCCTCCATTTTTATGACCCCTTCAATCCTGGGGTTTCTAGTACAACCGAGGCTGCAGTTTCACCAATTGCCTCTCCTAACCCCTCATAATGCTGAGGCTCAGCTACTCTCCATATCCCCTTTATCCCTTCAAAACCAGTACCACCCAGGAAACTTGCACACTACTGGATTCAGTTGCCAATACAAGGTACCTGTACTGCACTTCTTCTATACGTTTCCCAGAAACCCATGATCTATGAAGCTTAATCTTCACCTGTACAAACTGATACAGTAAACTTATTGACTATTAAGATGTACTTTATCAAACAGATGAGAAAAAGTCAAAAAAAAAAAAAAAAGACTTAAATTGTGTTGAAAATATATAAGGATGCAAGACAATGTATATGCATATAGAAACCCTGGGATTAAAATTTCAAAGGAATTTCTGAAAACCATCAAATAACATCAAGATATTCTTAAGAGCACATAGCTGGCCAAATAACAGTTTGTGGACGTCAACAATCTCTTAGGTGACGTATGATTTCTTATAGGAGAGTCAGCATCAGAGAATAAAGCCAGTATCCATGCCACTTTGTACAAATTTCCACATAGTCAAGTGTGTGTGTGTGTGTGGTGGTGGGAGGGGGGTCAGTGTGTGTGGTTTGTGTGGTGTGTATGAGTGTGTGTGTGTGGTGGGGGGTCAGTGTGTGTGGTTTGTGTGGTGTGTATGAGTGTGTGTGTGGTGGTGGGGGGTCAGTGTGTGTGGTATGTATGAGTGTATGTGTGGTGTGTATGAGTGTGTGTGTGTGTGGTGGGGGGAGGGGTCAGTGTGTGTGGTTTGTGTGGTGTGTATGAGTGTGTGTGTGTGTGTGGTGGGGGGGTGTCAGTGTGTGTGGTTTGTATCTGTCTTTTCGTCTTTTCAGGAAATTGTATGGATAACAGTTTCCTATGGAGTGTCAACTATTTAAAAATTAGCTTTCACTCCAACAATTACTCTTTCTTCTTACAACCTGTGACTCAACTAGCCAGTCTCTACCACCCATCACTGATAGGTCAAGTAACACCCAAAGTAAGAGTGAAAAGCAAAAATTAAAAACTAAATAATATAAAACAGATTTATTCAATGTAACCACACTGGGAAAAGGGAAAAAGAGATACAATAACTTGCCAGTCCATCTTCAGAATGCTAACACAATGAGAGGGTATTATATAAATATATTTACATGTAATATATATAATAAAAAGTATAAAAATAAATATAATAAAATACAATAAATAGAAGGCAGAAGGGACACACAACTAAGCAGTCCAACCAAGGCGTGGTCTACTGCCCACCACAGTCACAGCTGCACGTCTCTCCTTCAAGATTAGTCTTTCCAGCTCTTATATAAACTAAGTCTTCCTCCAAAAGGCAGGACCCTGCTATGGATGCCCCAGGGCCTTTTCTTCTCCAGGAGGATCTTAGAGAAATTCTAATTTCTTGAGGGCCACAGTAGCAATAGCTTGAAAGGAGAGTGTTTCTATGAGAATATATCAATCCCTGCCAGCCAGGCCAGGTGCAGTTACAAGCATGTACATACACAACAGTGCTTCAAATGGTCTCGCAATTCCTAATGTTTATTTGATTGTAAAAGTAGGATATTTCAGTCAATGTAGTAAATATCAAAATTTGAGTGGGTTTTATAGGTCAAAGGGTGGTGTGTGTGTATGTGTATTATATATATTATATATATAAATATATTATTATAGACATAATGTCTATATAGCAAGTAACCATGCCACCATTTTTAAATATGTATATATGTATTTAGTAAAAATTGATAAATAGTAATGCAATTCAAGATTAAGAAAGCTAAGACATAATTACCCACCTAAAACTACTTAATTCCTAGTTACCGCAAGAAGGGGATGGACAAATATGTAATATATTGGAATAATATCCTCCAAATACTTTGAAAACTACTGGCATCTGGGATACAATGATCATTTATTCAAATAATTCTCAGCAGTATACATCTAAAACCTGACATCTACCTCCTTTAGTAAGGTGGAATATTTTTACATTTATGATAAAAAATAATGTTACACAATAAAAACATATACACTGTTATGAACCATTCAAATTTGTTTATTTAAAAACATAAGTTTCACACACGACCTCAATTTTATATCTACTCTATTGCCTCTGAGGAAGATGAACTAAACTAAAATCAATTAGGAACTGGTCTTGTTCTTTTGACAGTCTGAGAATTGTGCTAACTTGTTTTCAAACATGAATATGTAAATTTACATAATTTAGGGTAACTAAGGTTTTATCAATAAATTGATATCATTACTGAATTGTGTATGATTCTGATGTTTATGATGATTTATTTCTATCACATCTAACAACGTTCCATAACTTATAAGCAATATTTACTTCATTTTTACATCAATCCATAAATTTATGAGATTTGTCACCTCCGGTAACTCTCATATCCATTAAGATCTGAGATATAAGCTTTACTACATTCTATGTTTGAATATACATAATGTCTTCCAGAATAATTACTGTGCTTACACATATTGAACAAAGTTCCTTTCAAAGTCAGAAAATGGATAAGATTTCTATGAAGCATGAGTTCACGGATGAGGAGTGAGCAGTCAGTAAAAGCCTTGGCGTATTACTGACATGTGTAGGCTTCCTCAGTACACATTCTCTGCTCTCAGTAAGACAGGAAGAAGAGTTAAGAGAGGTGCAACACCATTTGAACTTGTGGGCTTTCTTTCCTGCATGATTGTTTACATTATATATGTACAGAACACTTATCAATTAGTCACCTTTTTTCATTTCCACAGTTTCTCACTAGTAGTTTTTTGAGCTAAGCATTAGCTAAGTAATAACTAAAGGCCTTCCCAAATTCCTTGAATTTCTAGGGTTTCAATTCCAGTATGAATCCGTTGATGTCGAATAAGGCTTGAGCTATCATTGAAAGCTTTAGTACATTCTTTGCATGCATAGGGTTTCTCTCCAGTGTGAATTCTTTGATGTTTAATTAGGGCTGAATGATTATTAAATGCTTTGTCACATTCCTTGCATTTATAAGGTTTTTCTCTAGTATGAATTCTCTGGTGTTGGGTGAAGGTTGAATAAATGCTAAAAGCTTTGCCACACTTTTCACACGTGTACGGTTTCTCACTGGTATGGATTCTCTGATGCTTCCTCAGGTATGAAGAACAGATAAATGCCTGGCCACACTCTTCACATTTGTAGGGTTTTTTCCCCAGTATGAATTCTTTGGTGTGGAATAAGACATGAAGATTTAGCAAAGGCTTTCCCACATTCTTTGCATGTGTAGGGTTTCTCTCCAGTATGAAGTCTCTGATGATACTTAAAATATGACGAACACCTAAAGGCCTTGCCACACTCTTCACATGTGTACGGTTTCTCTCCAGTGTGAGTTCTTTGATGTACCAGAAGGGTTGAGGAATTAACAAAGGCCTTGCCACATCTTTGCACGTGTAGGGTTTCTCTCCAGTGTGAAATCTCTGTGATTCCTAAGGTATGAAGACGACCTAAAGGTTTTGTCACATTCTCTGCATGTGTAGGATTTCCCCCCAGTATGAAATCTCTGGTGATACTTAAGGTATGAAGAACAGCTAAAGGCTTTCCCACACTCTTTGCATTTATACAGTTTCTCAATCGCATGAATCTTCTGATGCTTGTGTAGGTATGAGGAACAGATGAACGAATGGCCACACTCCTCGCATTTGTAAGGCTTCTCTCCACTGTGAATTCTCCCATGCTGGTTAAGGTGAGACGAACAGTTAAAGGCTTTGCCGCACTCTTTGCATTTGTAGGGTTTCTCTCCAGTGTGAATTCTCTGGTGTTGAGAAAGTGATGAGCGAAAAATAAAAGCCTTGCCACAATCTGCACACTTATAGGGTTTTTCTCCGCTGTGAATTTTTTGGTGCCGAGAAAGGGCCGAGCAATTATAAAAGGCTTTGCCACACTCTTCACATTTATAGGGCTTCTCTCCACTGTGAATTCTTTGGTGTTGAGTAAGAGCTGAACAGTTATTAAAGGCTTTGCCACATTCCTCACAAATATAGCGTTTCTCCCCAGTGTGAATTCTACGGTGTTGGTTAAGACTGGAAGAACAGTTAAAAGCTTTGCTACACTCTTTACATTTGTAGGGTTTCTTTCCAGTGTGAATAATTCGGTGTTGTTTAAGGTGTGACGAACAGTTAAAGGCTTTGCCACACTCTTCACATTTGTAGGGTTTTTCTCCAGTGTGGATTCTCTGGTGCTGAGACAGTGATGTGGGAAAATTGAAGGTCTTGCCGCACTCTGCACACTTGTAGGGCCTTTCTCCAGTATGGATTCTTTGGTGTCGTGTACGGGCTGAGCAATTGTTAAAGGCTCTGCCACATTCTTCACACTTGTACGGTCTCTCTCCTGTATGAATTCTTTGGTGCTGAGTAAGAGCTGAAGAATTGTTAAAGGCTTTGCCACATTCACATTTGTAGGGTTTCTCCCAGTGTGAATTCTATGGTGTTGGTTAAGGCTTGAAGAACATGTGAAGGCTTTGCCACATTCTTTACATTTGTAGGGCTTTTCTCCAGTGTGAGTTCTACGGTGCTTATACAGTGTTGATCGAACATTAAAGGACTTGCCACATTCATCACACTTGTAAAGTTTTGCTCCAGGATGAATTTCATGGTGCTGAATAAGAAGTGAGTTCCAAGGAAAGGTCTTGCCGCCACATTCTTTAAATTTGTAAGGTTTTATTCCTGTAGAGTAAATGTGGACATACCAGTAAAAAATTAACCATATAGCAATAATTATAAAGCTTATCTTTCATACAGATACTTACACCCCAAGATACAGTTCTGATACAGTTCTAAATGCAACTCATTTTTTTTTTGGGGGGGGGTTTTGGGTTTTTGGAGACAGGGTTTCTCTGTATAGCCCTGGCTGTCCTGGAACTCACTCTGTAGACCAGGCTGGCCTCGAACTCAGAAATCTGCCTGCCTCTGCCTCCCAAGTGCTGGGATTAAAGGCGTGTGCCACCACTGCCTGGCACAATTTACTCTTATATTAATGGGAAAATAGACTTGGCTCCACAACTCTATTCATTGCAGCATTAGTCAAGAAATAGATAATAAATTAAATAATATAAACTTCCACTGACAACAGTGGAACATTACTCAAAATTTTAAAAGTAATTACTTTAAAGCCAGGAAAATGGGTCAGATGATAAAGGTTCCTGATTCCTAGGGGCCCACATGATAGAAGGAGGAAACTGAATCCTACAACTTGTCTTCTATACTACATATACGAACCAGAAACCCTTAGTACACACACACACACACACACACACACACACACACACACACACAACACTTTAGGTAAACAATAATGAAATATTTATGACAAGGACAAATCTGAAGGGCAGTATGCTAAATGAAATAAACCCATTATATAAGACAAATATCTGATTAGAAATACATGAAAATTCTAAAACAGAAAACCTTGTAGAACACAGATTTCAATGGTGACTAGATGAGATGCCCCAAAAAATACACAATTATTTTACTAAGAATATGTTTGTTTTGGAGACCAAATTGTTTCTAAAAGATTTGTGGCATACAATTGAATGTACTGAACAATGCCCAGAGACTGAAGACAGTAAATTTCACGTTACATGTTTTTTAACCTTAGTTAAAAAAAAAAATAGATGCTGCTGAATGATTTTAAAATTTCAAGTTTATCTTTAAATCACATAAGTTTTAGTAGAGGCAACATATTTATCAATTGTTTATGAAATGATAATAACTTCTAGAAATATTCACTTAGCAGGATAAAATACGTATTAAGTAACCAATGAGGAACAAGTACACATACCATGAAAACCAAGAACTAATATTCCACATATAAAAATGAACATCAATTTATTGGGACTGGTCACATGGCTTGTACACATTTTATTATCTTACACTGTCTTAAAGAGCCACTACTAAAAACTGTCATCCAATCATAATATAAAAGTTACATCTAAGAATATTAGCAACAGACATGAGGGAGGCTTATACAAAACTAAACCACAGAAAATGAAATTGCAAATTAAGAAAAAATCGGAACGAATATTGGTGAGCTACTGAAAATACTCTTGTACCTGTGTATAAGTGTTTGCTATCACATACAAAGCAATGCATCATAAGTCATTGGCAATCCGTGTGTGACAGAAGAATGTACAGAAATCCATTATAATAATTCATAGAGGAATCTGGTAAGAGCTTTAATTACTGAGCATGTAAATGTAATTAGAAAAACTTATCTGTGGTGATACTGATATGAAGCCTTGACAAATAGGTCATTCTAACCGTGTACAGGTTTCTGAGGCCTAGGAAACAATGGTAAGTTCAGAATGGTCTCTAACCTACAAAAGGGCATTCTATAGTCACTGTACATGCATTCAGACATCACTGGAGAACAAGGAGAGATTTGAGGAAATAAAGCATGATAAACATCTGTCAGAAAACATCCTATACTGTGAGAGATAATTGTTGAGATCTGATCTATTGCTAAGCATTGCAAGGTTAACTTTTATACTCTAAGGTCTAGATCTACCAATGACCTGTCATGTTTACAAGCTTTTGTTGTGCAAACTTTGTTCCTCAATTTAAAACAATTGGTTAAATCAAATTGGCTACAGCCAATTTTTGGAGGGATTAGAGGTAGGTGGGTTTGGAGTGACCTGGTTAGAGGAGAGACCAGGAAAATCATGAGGAGGTAAAGGTGGAGGAAGGAGAGAAAGCTGCCATAGGTTGTGGCCCTGAGGGCTGGCCAATTGGGTTAAGGGTAGCCAAAATAAAACACAGTAAGTAATAACTCGGGTTTCTTAATAGGAAAGTAGATTCTAGTACCATGGGGGGGGGGGTAGATATCTACCCAGCTCTTGTGCTGTTTAAGGCTTACTGTAAATATAAAGGTTGTATGTGTGTTTTATCTGAGAACTGAATGATCAAGGCGGGGTAGAAATCCCTGATCAGGATTAAAAATTTCTACAATGGAGCATTCTAAAACATCATTTTCCCTGAAACTGATCCCCTAATCCACCCAGCCTTTAATGCCTGCCTCTCTGTGGCCTCTCTGGGCCTCCCAGTTGTATGCTCTGATTTACTCATTCCCACATACCTGGGTATACTGCTACCGTTGCTGGTTCCTTCACATTCCAGGATTCTTTTCTTTGCTCCAGAAATGTGACCAAGTACGGCTTAGAGAAAGCAAGACCTAGTAGAAGGAAAGGAAAACGTGAAGACTGTGTTGTTCTCTAGGACTGATATGCATATTACTATTGTCTTTATAAGGAGAAAGAAAATAGAATAAAAGATGGCAGAAAATAACTTTTTAAAATGTTTCCTTATAGATATATCTAATACTTGAAGCTTTACCTCGGGGTGGGGGGGGGGGGGAATCAGAGCTGAAGGGTAAAATATTTTATTTTAAGATGAATTCTCCACATGTGATGTCTCTCGGTTTCTAAAACTCCAAGCAGAAGGAAGGAGTCATACTACCAAAACAATAAAGTTAAAAACACAGTAAGAACTGTGACGAATTCATCTGCTGCACCCATGACTCCCACTAAGTTTTCCTTAAGGGCAGAAATCTGACTGTGTGAAGGGAGTTGGGAGGACTTCCTTTTCCACTCTATGGAATAATTGAAGAAATATTATTCTTAGTTCCTCTTTAAAGTTTGGTAGAAATATTAAGTAATCCATCTGCAGATGGGCTTTTTGAACCTGGAGGTTCGCTTTCTTTTAATTACTACTTCAATTTTATTATTTGAGGGAGATCTGCTTAAGTTATCTCTCTCACATTGCCCTCGCGCTGTTAGCACATATGATACAGATATCAAAACCAGATAAAGGCACCAAAAAAAAAAAAAAAAAAAGGAAGAAAATAATAGCCCACTATCTCTGATGGACATTGGTCAAAAATTTCTCAGTACTTGTAAATACACATCACTGTGATCAACACCATCCGAACATCGTCCCTCACATGTAGTGACAGTTCAACATATGTGAGTCAACGGATATAACTTAATACATAAACAGACTCAGGGACAGAAATTATATAACCATCCCAATACATAGTGCTATTTGCAGAGAATTTTACTCTAACTATAAAAGACCTCAAGGACTCTTCCAGAAAACAACTAGAGTTGAAAACTGTTCTCAGCAAAATGATAGGATATTAAAAAAAAAAACAAAAAAGAACAGCATCTTCCTAATTACTAAAAGCAAACATACAGAGAAAGAAAGAAAAATTGGCTATCTGCCTGTATAAGAATGAATCTAAAATCCAAATGGACTAAGGATCTCAATTCAAGACCAGAAACTCCAAAAATGCCTGAAAAAAAAAAAAAAAAAAAAAAGGAGGGCTCTTCAATATAGGTCTTTCTGAACAGGACTCTGGTCACTAATGAAGTAAGATCAACAATTAAAGAACTTGACCTCAGGAATTAAAAACAAACAAACAAACAAAACACTTCTGAACAGTGGGGGGGGGGGGGGGCGACGACGACACGGGACGGGACCTATTAATGAAAATAAAAGGTGGGGTACGGGAGGCAGAGTAGACCCTGAAGACACACAGCTGGCGGGAAGTCCCATGAGTGGCACACACACCTGTACAAAGTAAATAGCAAGGAGACAGCGTGATCAGATAACAGCCTCTGAAGCTCAGCAGACCTCAGAAGGTAAACAAGTGCATGATTCCTTTAAGTGTTTGTTATCCTTAATTATCAGAAAAAAAGTAGATTAAAACTACTTTGAGATGGTATCTTACCCAAATTAAGAAGTCTATCATTAAGAGAAAGAACACACTGTAACGTGATGCTGGGGGCGTAAACTGCTGTGTTCAGTATGAAAATGAGGCTGGAGGACTCTCAGAAACCTGACAGTAAAACACCCGCAACACCATACGACCCAGCCATATCACTCGAGGATATATACCCAAAAGACGCCATCTCCTGCTAGAGATACTTGCACATCCCTTTCATTGCTGCTCTGCTTACAACAGCGAGGAAATTAAAGCAGCTTACACGTCCACAGAACGATGGATGGATAATAAAAACTGAAAGTGTGCAATCTGCAGGTGAACGGATGAGTAAGGTAAAGGAAAGCCAGGAAGAAACTGTCTAGGGGAACTCTCAAGTGTGGGTCTTAGCTTTGAGTTTCGGATTTCTGTGTCTGCTCTGACATACCTCAGAGGACTGGAAGGTAGAGAGCAGGCCACTGGAGAGGGACTATCTGAAGAAAAGTTAATGGTACAACACAGATAATGTTACAGCCAGGCAATACTGGGAGTGGAAAGACTTGAGTGGAGACGGATGAGAGCAGTACCTGGGAGCGAGGATAAGCCAAAATTAAAGATGAAAAAGCCATATAGCAACCTATTGCTTTGTAAACTAATTTAAATTATAATTTAAAGGTTTAGTGGACTGTATCCTGCATGGATTGATATTACTGTTCTCAAAAGACATAAGGGTATTTGTTTGTTTGTTTTTTAAGTTCCAGCACAGTGGTGGAATATGAATTGCTCAGGGAGTGCTAGAAGGCACCAAAGCAATGTAAACTTTTTCCATTCCTTCTGGCTGCCCAAAAGATTGTAGCATAAGACCCATAGCTGAAGACATTACCTACTCTAGGACGGAGAGACATCAAGTTTTAACGGAGCTGGAATATTTGTTCTGGCTGGCTTGTAAAAACAGGCTGAGAGGAAGCCGTGTGGCTAGCAAAGTCAGCATCTGTGAGCCCTGGAAGCTCTAACACCAACCTAGCAGGCAAGACATGTCCACAGGCAGAAAGGTACCATGACCATGATGTGATAAGCAATCGCTCATGCATGGTACTGTAACACTGGCTAAAAGCCTGTGGTGGGGAATCCTAGGCCCTCTGGTAATTATTTTACAATATGAACATGATGTCAAATTGACATCTAAATATTTGTATTTATACACATACATTTGTGTTGTTTTCAGTATTAATTGGAGCAGCTATGGCTTACAGTTGGTAACAGCTGATGTAAAGACATGATTATAACTGGCCAAAGTACTATGAATAGGTGACTATTGAGTCATCAACCCTTAATAGGCATCTGCAACAATCCTAAGACTCAGTAAACATCATGGCAGAGGAGCTGGAAAAAAAATCTAAGAGTTGGAAGACTGGAAAGAGTACTGTTGAGAACTCTCTTCTAGATAGTACACATACATTCAAATCAACCAAGATCACTCGCACAGGACTTTTGCCATCAGCATCCCATCATGGGTTGGGCAGGGGCTCAAAATTTCCTCTCCACTCCCCCAGGAGGAGGGGAAAGGAGACATACTTCTGTGTGGTCTAGGCAAATGGTAAGTTGCCATGCTTAAGTAAATAAACCCCTACCCATTCTCAGGTAACCAACCTTAACCAAATGCAGTGGGCCAGAACAAAAATACATGGAGGTAAGGCAGGGATTTCATAGGTTGAAGAAATGCGTCAGTGGGTAGTCAGAGGATAAGATTAAGTATAGTCGCTGGGCAGTGGTGGCGCACGCCTTTAATCCCAGCACTTGGGAGGCAAAGGCAGGCAGATTTCTGAGTCCGAGGCCAGCCTGGTCTACAGAGTGAATTCCAGGACAGCCAGGCTTACACAGAGAAGCCCTGTCTCAAAAAAACCAAACAAACAAAAGAAACAAAAAAAAAAAAAAAAAAAAAGATTGAGTATAGTCAATGTACATTACATAAATGTGTAAAATTGTGAATAATTGTTGTAATACAAGAATCTGAAACTTAGTGTTAGAAAATGCTAGTTCCCATGACTCAAATGGAGTAAAGTGTTTATAGTGAAGTAAGAATTCACGGTGGGACCAACAGCTCTGAAAGCACACTCAACAGCAGTTAACTGTGTTCCATTTCCTGCTCCACAACTCTACTTGCTTTCCTGAAAGCCTCTTGTCATCAGGGACCCCAGGTAAGCCCCTCCCTCCCCCCAGCTCCCTGAAAAGCACATCCAACAGCAGCATTACCTGTCCCCCATACCCTGGTACTGCGTTTCCCACACAACTGCCTGATTTCTTGGAGGCCTACTGGCACCAGGGACAACCAGGTAAAACCCTGATGCAAGCGCTTGCTGGCCTGCCATATCCCCTTAAAACACACCCAAAAGTCTGAACCTTCACCCCACCCCATGGACTCCATTTTTCAGGCCACAACTCTACCTTTATCCCAGAGATTGCACACACAAGGGATTCCAGGACACAATGGTACTAGGGACCTCAGAGGCAAGATTAGCACACCAAACTGCAGAAGCCACACAGGTCACAAAATCCCAAGGGGAGACACCCTACTAGACTTGAAAACTTGCTAGTCAAACAGAACCCCAGGCCACTCAGGCCAGAAGACAGAGTGGAAACACAAACCAAGGGGAAAACACATTCTAAAAACCACCCATCCAACCAAGGTTAAACTCAGGAATTAACAGCTAACCTATAATAACCACAAAACCCAGATGGCTAAAGGCCAGCATAATGACAGAATCAACAACAGCCAGGGCAATATGGCACCACCAAAGCCCAGCTATCCAATTATAGTAAGTACTGGATATTCTAACACTGCTGAAGTACAAGAAAGTGATGACGATAGAGGCCTTTAAAGAGGAAATGAATAAATCCTTTAAACAATACAGGGAAATACAATAAAAAATGTGAAGGAAATGAATAAAACTGTTCAAGACCTAAAATGGAAAGAGAAGCAATAAAGAAAACAAAAAATGAGAGAATACTGGAAATGGAAAACCTAGGTAAGAGAGCAGGAACAACAGATGCAAGCATCACCAACAGAATATAAGAGATGGGAGAGAGACTCTCAGGTATAGAAAATATGATAGAAGAAATCAAAACATCAAAGAAAATGTTAAATCTACAAAGTAAAACATCCAGGAAATCTGGGACACTATGAAAAGACCAAACTTAAGAATAATAGGAAAAGGAGGAGAAGATTCCCAGTTCAAAGGTTCAGAAAATATTTTTAACAATATCATAGAAGAAAACTTTCCTAACCTAAAGAAAGAGATGTCTGTAAACATACAAGCAACTTACAGAAAACACACCTCAGCATTCAAGATAGACACTACCTCTGAGTAAAGGGCTGGAAAAAGTTTTTTCAAGCAAATGTACCCCAAGAAGCAAGCTGGAGTAGCCATTCTAATATCTAATAAAATAGACTTTCACTAAAATTAAAGAGATAGGGAAGGAGACCTCATACCCATCAAAGGAAAAGTCCACCAAGATAACAACTCAATTCTGAATGTATGAATACCTATGCCTCAAATGGAAAGGCACCCACATTAGTAAAAGAAACATTACTAAAGCTTAAATCAATATCAAACCCCACACATTAATAGTGGGAGACTTCAATACCAATTAACAGGTCATCCAGACAGAAAGTAAACAGAGAAATAATGAAACTAAAAGACATCACTAATCAAATGGTCCTAACAGATATCTACAGAATATTTAACCCAAACAAACAAACGAACAAAAATTCTTTCTTCTCAGTACCTCACGGAACTTTCTCCAAAATTGACCATACAAAAGAAATCTCAACAAAACAAAAGAATTAAAATAAACCCTGTATCTTATGAAAACACCATGGATTAAAGTTGGATTAAAAACCAACCAAAACAACAGAAAGGCTACAGACTCTTCGGAACTGAACAACTCCCTACTCAATGACCACTGGGTCAAGAAATAAATAAAGCAGGAAATTAAAGACTTTGCAGAATTCTATGAAAATGAAGGCACAGATACTCAAAACTTATGGTACTATAAAAGCAATGCTAAGAGGAAAATTCATAGAACTAAGAGCCTTCATAAAGAAATTGGTAACATACTAGCAACTTAACAACACAACTGAAACCTCTAGAACAAAAAGAAGCAATCACATCCAACACAAGTAGATGGCAGGAAATAATCAAACTCGGGGCAGAAATAAAAAATGAAATAAACACAAAGAGAAAAAATACAAAAAAAAAAAAAAAAAAAAATCAACAAACCCAGAGTTGGTTCTTCAGGAAAATCAACAAGATAGACAAACACCTTAACCAAATTAACTAAAAGGCAGAAAATGAGAGAGAGAGAGAGAGAGAGAGAGAGAGAGAGAGAGAGAGAGAGAGAGAGAGATACTACCACAGTAACAAAATCAGAAATGAAAAGAGGGACAAAACCACTGACACCATGAAAATCCAAAGAATCATTAGGTCTTACTTTAAAAACCTGTACTCCACAAAATTGGAAAATCTAAACAAAATCCATTTTCTTGATAGATACAACTTACCAAAGTTAAATCAAGATAATATTTAAGGTAAATATTTTAAGTAAACCTATATCCCCTAAAGATATAGAAGTAGTCATTAAAAGTCTCCGAACTTCATTGGAAAAACAAAAAAGCCCAGGATAGCTAAAACAGTCCTACACAATAAAAGAGCTTCTAGAGGTATCACTCACCATCTGTGATTCAAGATGTATTATAGAGCAATAGTAATAAAAACTGCATGGTATTGGCATAAAGACACACAGGTTGATCAATGGTTGATCAATGGCATTGAATTGAAGACCTAGAAATAAGCCCACACACCTATGGACATTTGAGTTTGACATAGAAACCAAAACTATACAATGGAAAGAAGAAAGCGTCTTTAACAAATGATGCTGGTCTAACTGGATGTCTGCATGTAGAGGAATGCAAAAGATCCATATCTACCACCTCTACTACAAAACAAGTCCAACTGGATCAAGAACATCAACATAAAACCAGATACACTAAATCTGATAGAAGAGAAAGTAGGGAATAGCCTGGAAAACATTGGTACAGGAAACAACTTCCTGAATAGAACACCAACAACTCAGCAATTAATAATTGGGACCTCATGAAACTGAAAGTTTCTCTAAGGAAAAAGACACTGTCAAAAGGACAAAATGGCACCCTGTAGAATGGGAAAAGAGCTTTACTAACCCTACCTCCAAGAGAGGGATTATATCCAAAATATATAAAGAACTCAAGAAACCAGGCATCAACAAAACCAAATAATCCAATTAAAAAATGGGGTACAGAGCTAAACAGAATTCTCAACAGAGGAATGTCTAATGGTTGAGAAGCACTGAAAGAAATGTTCAACACCCTTAGTCATGAGGGGAAAGCAAATCAAAATGACTCTCTGATTCACCTGTCAGAATGGCTAAGATAAAAAATTCAAGTGACAGCACATGCTGGGGAGGATGTAGAGGAAGAGAGTACAAACTTGTATAACCACTCTGGAAATCAATTTGGTGATTTCAGAAAATTGGGAATAGTTCTACCTGTAGACGCAGCTGTGCCACTCCTGGGTGTACATTTAAAAGATTCTCCACCATACTACAAGGACATTCTCTCAACTATGCTCATAGCAGCTTTATTCGTAAAAGCCCGAGGCTGGAAACAATCTAGATGCCCCTCAACTGAAGAATGGATAGAGAAAAAGTGGTCTATTCGTATAATGGAATATAACTCAGCTTTTAAAAGTAATGACATCATGAAATTTGCAGGTAAATAGATGAAACTAGAAGCAGTGATCCTGAGTGAGGTAGCACAGATCCAGAGAGACAAACAGGTTATGTACTCACTTATGGATATTAGCTATAAAGTACAGGGTAACCATGCTATAATTCACAGACCCAAAGAAGCTAAGTAAAAAGGAGAGCCCTAGAGCAAATGAATCTCACTGAGTAGGGGAAATAGAATACTCTTCAAGAGTAGATGGAGGGAACTGGATGGGGGAAGGAATGGGGAAGGGAGCAGGATGGAAGGAGAGAGAACTAGAATGGGTAAGGGGGATCTCTGAGAAGAGCTAGAAACCTAGGACAACAGAAGCTCCCAGTAATCTATGAGGATGACCCTAGTTAAGACTCCTAGCAATGGTGGCTATAGAACCTGAAAGAGCCATCTTGATTAACCAGAAAAAAATCCTAAGTAGGGATTGGGACAGCAACCCAGCCACAAAACCTGAGGCCCACAATTTCTCCTGAGGTACAGGGATATGAATGGAACAGAAATTGAAGGAAAGGCTTAAACCAATGACTGACCTAGCTTGAGACCCTTGCCATGAAAGAGATTCCATCCCTGACACAATTAATGATATTCTACTATACTTGCAGACAGGAACCTAGCATAACTGTCCTCTGAGAGACTTCACCGAGCAGCTGGAAGAAACTGACCCAAAGACCCACAGTCAAACATTACATGGAGCATGGGGAATTCTGTGGAAGAGGTGGAAGAACTGAAGGAGCCAAAGGGGTCAAGGACATCACAAGGAAACCTGCAGAATCAACTAACTTGGGCCCATAGGTGCTTATGGAGACTGAACTGCTAACCAGAGAGCACACATGGGATGGAACTAGGGCCTCAGCACATATGTAACAGATGGGCAGCTGGGTCTTCATGAGGGACTCCTAAAGAGGAAGCAGGGGCTATCTCTGACTACACTGCCCACCTTTAGATTGCTTTCCCCTAACTGGACTACCTTGTCTAGCCTCAACAGAAGATGTGTCTAATCCTACTTTGACTTGATGTGCCAAGGTAGATTGATATACATGGAAGGCCTCTCCATTTGTAAGAAAGCAGGAACTGGAGGATTGGGGGGTGGGAGTGAGAGGAATGAACTGGGAAGAGAAAAGTGGGGGGAGCTGTGATTAGGATGTAAAGTAAAAAGGTAAGTGAAATTAAAAAAAAAAAAATTTAAAAAGGGAATTCACAATGGAAGGTATCCTCACCCAGGAACACAAGGTGGCTGTAATTCTCCAGCATCACGTCCCTGTACAGATTCCACTGAGCAGAGTCCAGGCATTCCCTCTCTTCTGCAGAGAAATCAATGGCCACATCCCTGAAGGAGAGCATTTCCTGAAATAAAAATAGATGAACAGTATATGTTAATTGAAAGCTTACAATCAATATGAAACTGAATCCGTGGTTGAAAACATTTTTCAATTTTACACAAGATCAAAGAAGAATAGTATAGTGAATGAGATTCTTTTATACAATATCATATACACTCTTCATCGTCAAGGGAAGAGGATGGCACATGCCCTAATGAACACATATGGATATTATGTTTCATAATACACAAAACAGAATCACAATATTCCATACACTGTGCTTGGTACTGTGTACATCTCTAACAGGACAGTTACACTGAGGTAGAGTGACACTTCTCAACTGTTACACATGAAATGAGAATGCAGATTCCTGTTGCCGGCCAGCAGCCACAGTCAACCGGGTTCACCTGAAAGAGAGGCTGGGAATGGAAGAGGGACAGGGGGACAGGAAGAGATGAAACCAGGACAAAGGTTTCTGATCAAGGCTCGATGCTTTAATGTTCAGCTTTCAATTTAAAGGGGAAAGCCCACCCCCACCCCCAGAGTTGTGTCTGCTTCATCCTGGAGGCTTGGGTGAGAGGAATCCATCCTTAATTGCGGGCCAGAGGTGTCTCCAGGCAAGCTCAGCAGGCAGTCTATTCATCTCAGCTCCTGTAGCTGACTGTGGGTCTGCCAAGGTGGTTAACACCTGAGTCCTATTGTTTTGGTCTGCTGTGGTAAACAAGGTCTCTCAGGCCTGCAAGGCTGGGGGAAGGGCACAGTTCCCCCCTTTTAGTTTTATAAAGATAAGCAGTGCCAGCAGCTGGACGGGGCACAACATTTCATCTTGTCTAGGGTCTCGAGTGGCCGGGCGACTGTGCCTGGCTTAGGTCGGTGTCTATATTACTCTTATATTATCCGTCTTCGAGGAAACATATATAGCAATTGACGTATGTCTCTGTCTTAGGTTTATAGGAACTCAAGAACACTCTTACCCGTGTTTGACTAACCGGCCATTATTGGCACACTCTTAGCCATAAGGCCAAAACCACATTTAGACCAAAGGACCTGTGGGCATGCACTAGATGCAATTTTTCACAGCGATGTGTAGCTGCCATGATGAAAGCTGAGCTTGCCGAGAACGATCTTGTGTGAGGGCAATCAATCTGCTTAAAATATAAGGTTCAAAGGTTAAAAGCAATGTGATTATCTAAGCAATGTAGAAATTAAGGTTGAAAGTGGAAATATTCCAGCATTTAATCTAACTGCTGATTGGCAGGGATCAGATAAAAGTCTGGCCACCAGGTGTATAGTGGGTGGCTTTAAGTATTGATAAAAAACACTCTGCAGTAAGAGAGGAGACTACATGCCAGGTTAAATAAGCTGGCTGATTTTGAGCCATCTTCATCATTAGAATCATAATTATTAGGCTCAAGATCTGTGTTCCCTAATGGACCAATCTTTCAGGTAACCATCAGGCTCTATTTTTCTTTTTCAGAAAAAATACACATTGAGTCACGACCCCAAATTAAAACAGGGTTAGGACACTCCAAGAATTAGTTAAGGGGTCTCTCCACATGACCCTGGCAAATGAGCTGGAAGTAACCGGATGCCAGTGGCAATCCGCTGCAGACTGACCTTTAGCATCAGTTTGCAGAAAATTTAAAATAAGACAAAGCAAGGTGTGCTTTTGGTGACCTTGGGGGGTATAATTCCCCTTTTTAGTTTTAAAAAGCCAATTTTTTTAGAGTTTTTTTGTAAAACCACGGAAGAAGCATCAGTAGCTGCTCTTTTTACATTTAAGAGAGTTAAAGATATTATTTTAAAGTTTCATAATCTCTCTTTTACAATTTTTTGTAATAAGGAATCTTAGTAATAAGGATAATATTAAATTGTCAACAAAACATCTCAATATTTGACTGCAATAGCCAGTTTCATTGTCTACAGTCTGATATGGAACACCAAGCACAGAAAAATATTGTAGGCAACAACATTATAATTTTAGTCGCTTTTTTGTGTTAAAGAGGTTGCAATTAAAAAGCCCAAAAAGGTATCAAGTTACATGCACATATTTTAATTTTTTAAAAATTGAAAATGAGTAGCCAGGCGGTGGTGGTGCATGCCTTTAATCCAGCACTTGGGAGGCAGAGGCAGGTGGATTTCTGAGTTCAGGCCAGCCTGGTCTACAGAGTGAGTTCCAGGACAGCCAGGGCTACACAGAGAAACCTGTCTCGAAAAACCAAAAAAATAAAAAATAAAAATAAAAATGAGTAGCATCTACTTGTCATAATTGACTACATATAGTCTTCAAGGCTCAACATTATCACGAAAAACTTGAGGACACTGAGAACAAGCTTTTGTAATTCAACTTGCACACTTTTTAGAAATGTTAAATTATTGTCCCAAGCTATTATTATTTTGATGATGTAAAGAACAAAATTGTTTGGCCAATTGCTTTTGTAAGGTCTATAACCTGGCTGGCATATAAATTTGCTCTGGCATTGCTTTGGGGTCTAGGCAATCTAATGAGCTCTCAAATGTCTTATAAAGTTAAGAAACAGTGTATGTTTCTTAAATTAAGCTGTATTTGTATAAATAACTGTAAAATTTGAGAATTAGTAATATCTAAAAAAGGAACAATTTTAAGCAATTATAAACTAAAACTGGCTGAGCATATAAATTGAAAGCTTGATTTTTTAGCATTTTAAACAGTGGCTATAGCACGTAATTTAACTGTGTTAAATCAAGGGAAAATTTAAGAAAATGAACATGTGATCTAATTATATATACTGTCTTTTCTATAGATGAGGCATCTGTAAATATAGTAAACATTTTTTTATGGGCTGCATGAAATTTTATAGGAAATATAAAAGTATGTATAGAGAAAAACTTAAATAACTTGTCTTATGGATAATGATTATCAAATTTGTCTAAAAAGTTTGTCATGTAATAAGTTAAATATTTTTTAATAACCAAATTAATTTTTATTTGGAATAAGGAATAAACATTTTATCTAAAATATTTTTAGGATTTTATTTTACAATTTTGTATTAACACTGTAATAGTTTTATAATAGGATGTTTAAAACTTTACTTGTAGATGAAGAAAGATGAATCTACATTAATGGGTTTTTTTGTCCAAGGGCTGTTGTGAGCACATGAGTAGCAATAATGTAAATAGCTAACAATTGATTATACTCTATATAATTTATCTTTTGATAACTAACAGCTTACTCTATTTTTTACAAAGCTATCTATCTCTCATTAGTTAATTGTCGGGGGGGGGGGGAATTAGGATTTGCATCCCCTTGAAAATATCAAATAGAGGTTTAAGTTCTCCTATGATAAGCTTAAGATGAGGTTGTAGACAATTAAAATCTCTGAAACAACTTTGAGAATCAACAAAAGTAAAAATTTTTTTGTATGTATACCTGCAAGACAGACGAGGGCGCTAGATCTCAACACAAATGGTCTTGGGCCACCATGTGGTTGCTGGGAACCGAACTCTTAACATTTTTAGTTGAGAGTCTAGCCTTTATTGGCTAAGCCATCTCTCTAGCCCCAACCATCTATCTTTATTGGAATTTTTTGTGTCACAATGTTTAAAATATAACTGAGGTCTCAAATATTGAAAAGATATTGTCTTTGAATCTTTTTTGGAGTAACAAGTACTCCAATATTTTAAAGTTCTTTGTATTAGAGCAAAAGCTTGTAGAAAAACTCTTTTGGAGAGATTAGTTGATAAGATACACAATGAATAATATATATTGAAAGATTTAAATGTTTAACCTTTTGTATTAAAGCAACAACAAAATTTTTATTATATATATATTAATCATTTTTTGAGGCAAATTTTTTCAATGATAGCACCCCATGGGCTTTCAAAAATTATAAGCAAATTTACTTAGTATAAACCTCTCTCTCACCTTTATCAGGATGTAAAGGAACGGCACAAAATAATTTTTTAAATTCACAATAATTTTATGGGCATTTACTAGAATGGCAGCTGGAGTAGGCAAGTTAGGCTGTAATGTCCCGTTAGTTTTATAAATCTTAAACTTGAACTTTGTTTTGGATTAATTGAATAACTAATTTTCTTTAACTGAGTATCAGATAAAGGCCAAGCTGAAGGCAATCTTGTCCTCTAATAATTGTTATATCAGCTTCTGTGTCTATCAATCTCTCAAAACTTTTTTTTGTAATTATTAACTTAAGATTAGGTCTCCTGTTAGTAATAGATTGGACCCAATACACATCAGAGGAACTAAAGCCAACCTGTCTTTTAACACTCTCTATAACTTTAAGGAAGGGAACGCAAAGGAACTAAAACAAGTTGAAGCAATCTTTTTTTCAGCAGGTATAGTTATAATGTCATCAAGGGAAGCAAGGATAATTTTAATTTTATCAGCTAATTATCTGTAACTCTTGGCCCTTAAACTCGCGTGAATTTTGGCCCTGAGGCTAAGACCTCCTCCCAAAGGAACAAGCAAGGCCATTAACAAATTTTGGAAAACATCTTTTTAGAGGCTGGTTAGGACAAAAGGAATGTCTCACTCAAGCTTCTGTTGGAGCCCAGTCTGCATTGTCTTAATTTAAATGTAAATGTTCTTAACCTCAGCCTGTTTTCTTAGGCCAGGTGCAAAGGTTTTTGTTTTTTGTTTTTTTTTGTTTTTTTTTTTGTTTTTTTTTTGTTTTTTTTTTTTGTAGGCATGCACTGTATCACAGCTGTTTGAAATATTTTTATTTAACTTTATTTGTTCTATCTTCTTTTTTATAAACATGGGCGAATTAAAAAATCTCAAACTTACGATTGAATTGCCAACTGCAGCCAATGGAATATTGGTTGTTTAACTATATTTTTAAGTCTCTTTTGTAACATTAGAGTATAACCATAATTTTGAGAAACAAAATCAATTTTTTAACAATGTAAACAATCTATTTTCTCTAAAATCAACACCAAGTAGATTATCTTTATGTTACAAAGTTTTGCTGCCAATTTTTATATATGAATATATGATAGTGTAGCTTTTAATATCTCATTAAAGAGACATTGTTTTTAGATTTTATCTTTTATACATCTGGTTTTTGAATGACTCTAACTCTGAGTTACCAGTTTTAAGCCAACTTTCTGTTACCAAGGTTGCAAATTTCTAATCACATCTAATAACTTATAAGCCAATAATCTATAACCAAGACATGTAGAACATATTTATATTTTTAAAACCAATTAGAAACAACAATGAAGTGGCTACACATCTTACATACCTAGACCAAACAAAAGTTTTTGCCTTTTCTAGCTGTAATTTTAAGAGAAGGGCACTTTGTCACAGAGATTTTTTTTTTAGGACAAACAACTCTCAGCTTCCTTATATTAATTTAAAAAACTGCTGGTCTCTTTAAGAGCAGCTTATGTCGACAATCAATTTCTGGAAAAGCTTCTCCAGCTCAGCTCAACTCTTAGTCACAGGTAACTCATTAGTGCACATTAAGACTGCTATTAAAACCAAGTTAAACTATATCAAGGGTTGGATCAAACAGTTTTAACCGTTTTTTGTGTTTTGAACATGTAACATAGAACAAACATTTAGACAATGAAACAAAAAACAAACAATTGACACACGTGGACATTGGCGCACCAAGGACAACAAAGAAAGACTTCTAGGAGCCAAAGAGAAACTCAGGACGTCTCTTGAATTTCTTTCTGTTTTTAGGAGAGCTATGAAGCAGCCTTTTCATTCTTATTTTGGTGACACAACCCAGAGAGAGGACAACTGCTTTTCTGAAACCCTTTTTTCTCTCTCTCATATTTAAGATCTAACTCTTCATCTCTCTCTTTAGGAGATGTAGCAGACAGCTATTTATAATGCCTCAGTGCCCTGCTTTCTTAGTTTTCCAATTTTTTTAACCCTATTCTTCCCGCCTGGAGCAGCTCTTAGGCTGCGGGCAATGCCTGTTTAGAATTCTCTTAACCTGTAATTCACTGTCACCTCCTAGGCAAAAATCGGCATCGGGTCAACACCTATTTCACCTAGACCATATCCCCTTAAACACACTTCTTGCAAACACAGCCATAGCTAGCATCAATGTTGTTCGTTGCTTACCAAGTGCCCAGGATATTCTTTTTCTTGTTCTGTTTTCCATAGAGCTCTACCTAAGACAGCATTCTTCAGCTGGTCTCTCGTGTTCAGGCCCCAAGTCGGGTGCCATTTGATTCCAATGCAGTAGACCCTGCCTATGTCCTGAGTCTAGGAATATGTACCCTCTTCAGTACTGAGGTAAATAACTGTTAGCATTCTGTTAAACTCCACTTCCACAGTTACCTAGCAACAGCTAGGTATACTCCTCCCCAAGGCTATCTGGGAACGGCCAGGTAGCCCTGCCCACTATTATAAGAGGGGCTGCCTGGCCCCTCCTCTCTCTCTTGCCTTCTTGCTCTCTTGCTCTCTTGCCCTCTTGCTCTCTTGCGCCTGCAGGTCGTATCTGACCCCCTCTCCCCTCCTCCCTTCACATGGTCATGGCCGGCCACCACCTTCACCTCCCTCTCCTCTCTTCCCTCCACCTAAATAAACTTCTCCTCTCTGCCACCGGTCTGTTTTTCTTTTTTTAAACAACAATGGTGCCGAAACCTGGGGTCATGGCCGGCCTCCACCTTTCTCTGCTCTCCCCTCTGCCCTAAATAAACTTCTCCTCCTGGAACCCTCTGCCGCCGGTCCGTTTTTCTTTTTTTTAAACAACAATGGTGCCGTGACCCGAGATACGAAAACTTCGGGGACCTCAAGACCTGTGCACCCGCCAGCTCGGCTGTGTGACCCTCTGAGACCTACGCCATGTGGCCCGCCACAACTGCAACTCCACCGCCGCTGCTCCCACTGCTACCAGCCGTCACCGGGCGAGCAGCGGCTCCTCAGCCACAGCCATAGCAGTTCCGTTCCTGCCACTACCAGACAACACCTGCACCATCATTCGGATGCTGTTCCTGCCGCTGCCACCGCTGTTACAAACTTCCACCACGTGAACACCAACCGTTTTCCATCGCTGCCCCAGTACAAAGCTCCACACGGTTATTGGTAAGGAGCTTCTGGGTGGCAGGAGGAACCCCAAACGTTTGCGCAGCGCCTGGCCAGCACTCCCTAAACTAAGGGGTTGACTTTCTAGACGTTGACATATTGTGTGATTTTTTTTTTCCCTGAGCTCTGGCTCCTGGGCTGATCGGCTTCTGGTGGGCTAAATCAGCCAGGGTACTCGGGTTTTTTCTGTGACGACTCAAAAAACTCCGATTTGTGCCACTGTTTCGTTATAAATATTTCAATTAGGACGCTAATTGAAAATTAATAACGACCGTCACACAATAGGTTCAGCTTCTTTACCACCTCAAACTCCACTGGGTTGTCTATCCCGCGGTCTAGTTTACTGTAGGTGCCTGCCAGAGCAGGAAGTCCCGCCCTTCTAGCAGGAAGTCCTGCCCTGCTGCAGCTGCCGCCAACACACCTGGTTCGCAGCGCCTGCAAACTTCCACCACATGAGCTTTGCCCTAACACAGTGCTCAAACACCGGCTGCCTCGTGGCCTGGGTATCTCAGACAGAGACCCTGCCTGTTCTGTTCCCCCATTCCCCACTGGTACCCAAGAAAGATCTCTTGAGCTCAGAGTTAACCCTGTAACCCTGTTCCTCCTGAACCTCCCTCTAGGACGGCTCCCCATGAAAGAGACACTTCCCTTTCCCCTCGAGACTCCAGGCCAGGCCTGGACCCACTGTTCTCTCTGCCTCAGGAGCACCGGCTCCCAACTGTCCATACTGTGTGTCTCTCCCAACTGGTTAGCCATTCGCGCGTTCTCCCCTCCTCTCCCCAGTCATCTGCGGCTGCCTGGACTTAGTTCCTAGACTTAGTCCCTGTCAGTTTGCCTGGAAAGCAGCCGGCCCGAGACCGTGCTTGCTCCCTTCCCTTCTGTGGTTCTTAGCTCTGCTCTAGATCTACTGGGGACCCTCTCTCCCTCTCTGCCTGAGACCTATAAAGTGAGTGTTAGCGGTGCCTTCCGAAAAAAATGCTGTGATTATGGGACATGCTTGCTTTTCACCATAGCTGCCCGCCAGCGGCACTGGGCAGCAACTTCCTGCCGCTGCGGCCTCCAGACCTGATTCGCAGCACCTGCCAAAGTTACTGCTATTAGTTACTTAAAACCAATCTTATGGCTCTCAATTTTGTCAAAAGTCTGTTAATACTAACTTAGTTTATAGCTGACAGAATTCCCAAAGCCTCTAGCAGTTGACCCCAGATGGTTTCAGAAGACTTAAACACCGGACTCCTAGAAGATACAGCCTGGACTGCATGCGAAAGTATGCAGTAGACTAAACTGGATACCCTGAGTCAAATGACTTAGCTAAATCAAACCGAGGTAAGTCATTTCTCATGTCATGTATATCCATTCCACAGAGAAAAAGCCCTGCGTCTTCTGCGCTTGGAAGCCAAACTGATTTCATCAAAGAGAATATAGAAACCACGGGAACTGTTAACTAGTTGGCTAGTGGACTCTGTCATTTTTTAAAATAATATAACTGGTAGATTGTTGTTTTCTTTTTTTCAGACTTCTGACTACATTGACAGCTAAGCTTTCACAGATGTAATCTGTTACCTCATTATCTAAACTCAGTTGCCACCAATTAAACGCTTTATATTTCCTCTGCTTGCTATCCCACTGTCATAAATTACCTAAGTTCTTATGAACTTGCCTGACTGTTTTATTAAACATTCCACTATACGATCCAACAAAGGTTCATCTTAAAGACTGCTCGTGTTGTTAACTCATGCTGTTATCTCTATTGTAAACTTATAAGCAACAGGAAACCCACTGAAATCTACCTCTCAGGGACCAAATAGATGCCATCCAGATAAGTACACCTGCCTAAAGTTCCCACTTACTATCACAAAGGGTGGGATCCCTCTGGGTTTCAAATATACATCTTAAAAAATTTTCTTTCTCCCAAGTGTACTTAATCTTATTCTCTACATCTTGTCAAGTCCAGGTACATCCAAAACATCTCCAGAGAAGCAACCTTTAGATGCTCCATCTCCTGCCACACACACAGCTGCTTCTACTGGACCTGTTCCTTCTGGCCTATCTGGATGGCTCCACAGACCCTGGACAGGAGGACCAGACAAACATCTCCCACACCCCAGGTTTCCCCTAAAGACACGTCGCCCCCAGTGCCAGCAGGAAGTAGCCAGATGTCACGACGACCCTATTCCTACTGCGCCGTCACCTCTTTCTTCCCTTTTTTTCTTTCTTTTTATAATAAGAAGGGAGGTATGTTAGCATTCTGTTAAACTCCACTTCCACAGTTACCTAGCAACAGCTAGGTATACTCTTCCCCAAGGCTACCTGGGAACGGCCAGGTAGCCCTGCCCACTATTATAAGAGGGGCTGCCTGGCCCCTCCTCTCTCTCTTGCCTTCTTGCTCTCTTGCTCTCTTGCCCTCTTGCTCTCTTGCGCCTGCAGGTCGTATCTGACCCTTTCCCCTTCCCCTTCCCCCTTCACGTGGTCATGGCCGGCCTCCACCTTTCTCTGCTCTCCCCTCTGCCCTAAATAAACTTCTCCTCCTGGAACCCTCTGCCGCGGTCCGTTTTTCTTTTTTTTAAACAACCATAACAGTGCACCAAGAGATACTTTTTTGAGTATCCAAGAGGGCAACAATAAGGGGAGAATTTATAGATAAAAAGGAACTGGAAGATTTTTTTTTTAATGTATTTATTTATTATGTATACAGCATTCTGCCTGCATGTACACCTGTATACCGGAAGAGGGCACCAGATCTCATTATAAATGGTTATGAGCCACCATGTGGTTGCTAGGAATTGAACTCAGGACCTCTGGAAGAGCAGACAGTGCTCTTAACCACTGAGCCATCTCTCCAGTTCCCAGATTTTTTTTTATACAATTGAAAAATATAAGTACAATGCTTTTTAAGTATTTAAAACACATTAGATATCACTGTAAAGTTTTCTTTTTGTTTTTCTTCCTCCCCTCCTCACCCCGCCCCATCTAGACAAGTATTCATGTATGTGTTGGGGAGATATGGAAAGGATCAACGAGTGCTATGTACAGAAGTCCCTGGATTCTTTCTAGGTAGCAAGTCACCTCTCTACCACTGTAAAGTCAACCCAAGGCTAAACTGAAGCATCATTGGACATAGATACATAGAATCTGGAGCTGCCTGAGGAGAGAACCTGAGCCCACGGTTGTTCTGAATTAACACTGAGATCTCACTACCTCAGAGTATCCACCTTGTGTTCATAACACTAAGATCTCATCATCTCATGTTCCCAGTTCCCATAGTATTATAGCAGTTCCCAGGCCCACAGCCAGACTTTAGAGTCATTTCCTCAACTGAGGTTTCTTAGTAACCCTTGAGAGCCACCAAAATGCTACACATAGACACGGCAAAGACACTCCTTTGAGAAATTCACACCCATGCATTCTAAGGTGCTTTACTGTTTCCCTGACTGCCCAACTCTGTTTTAATAAACTCCATCTCTGCTTCATACTGGATCATCCCAACATTATCTTCTATGACAAAATCAAAGAATTATCGTTAAGTGAGTGCAAGTCCCTAGTAGAGTAACGGATGTCATCGGGCTCCTGTTGGGAGTTCTTGGTTGTGTTATTCACTATGCCACAGATGAATTATATTTTCCATCTCTAAGTACAATGATTACAAATACCTTTGCACATCAACAAATAATTTTTGCAGAATACAAACAACACTAATGCTTCACTCCTGGGATGTGGTCAAAATGTAAGAAATGTCTTCATACTATATAGTTTATTTCGATCTTAACATTCCACTTGTATGCTATCATTCCTATTATATGCCTCTCTTCTCAATATAAATTCTCTAGTTATGAAGCAACTTAAGAAATCCAACAGTTGCACACACAAGACCCACACACACTATGTCACATGGCATCGTGTCTTGATCAATATTGAACTAAGCAGCTCACTAATAATCACTTATAAATTAAAACATATCAATATATGAGCACCTCCAAATTTCTTTCCTACATCTCAAACGGAGTTTCCATATCCTGTGGAATTCTGCCACTTCCCAAACAAATCAGTAATTAGGTCCTGTCTTAACCAGTAAGTTAGGGTTTAATAGTCATCTGAAAGAATGGGGAAGGTTTACAGGGCAAGTCACTAAGGAAGAAATGTAGGAGGAGCTAAGGTGGGAGGAGTTAGAAGAGAAGAGGAGGAGTAAGGAGGAGAGGAGGAAAAGGAAGAGGAGGAGCTAGGAGACAGGAGAAGAGAATAAGAGAGAGAGAGAAAGATGGAAGCGGATGTTCACGTGTCTGTAGCAGTCAAAGGTAGTTGGTATATCTCGGTTGGGTATTGGGTTACACTTCTGATTGTATGGGTATCTTGTTACTGATCATTATCAAATATATAAGCCTTTGATTAATCTTTAAGCATTAGAGTCTCATCTTTCTACTGAACCCATGTGGATGGCGGGATGGCCTAGGCAATGCCCAGCCTTGCAGAGACATCGTGGAAGATTGAGCCACTTCTCATGGGTGGCAGAGCTGATGTTTCTAGTTGGCCATTTCTAGCTGCAGCACGCACGTGGCCTCCGGCCGAGAAACATGGCGGATGGGCTAGGCAGAGACAGTCTGCCTGAGCCAGAGGCCGATTTCAATATTTACCAACAAAGAAACAAAGTAACAGATGACCATCTTCATGGGACACAGAGGAGTAAAGATACAGAACAGAAAAGTGAGGAAGGGTCTCCACACCTGTAAAGCCAACACATGGGAGGACGAGTCAGGAGGGACAGAAGTTAAAGACATTGTCAGCTACATAGCATATTTCAGGGAAGCCTAGACTACACAAGAACCTGTCTCAAAACCCCAAAACAAACACAAAAGAATGGGACTATGAAGGGGGGGGAAAGGTAGCATAACACACAAGATCAAGTCAGTCAAAATTTCAACAGGGGAAGGGGAGGGTTCACAAGGCCCCACCCTTTACTAAGGAGTCGTTGCAGTTGATGACCACTGAAAAAGAGATTATTTTTTGCTTGGAGGTGTGGCCAGTGAGTGTCTCTAGTCTAGGGGCTGTCCTGCACCTTCCCCCTGTCCCCCGCCCCATACACACAGGTATGCACACTAGAGCAACACTAAGTGGACTCAGTGGGTTATAAAACAAACAAAACCACCAAGACAGGAAATTGGGAGGGGAACATTTTGGGAGATACCTGGGAGTGTTGAAATGGGGGTGTATTTGATCAAACTGCATTGTATATACATTTGTTAAATTCAGGGTAACAGAAGCCATGGAGACAGTGTCAGTTAGTGAGGACATGCTTCCACACCTCCAGAACAGGTTGACAGCCGATGCACCCTGCCAGGAGCAATTCTACACCTTCCACGCTTCTCCATTTCAAGGCTACCTAGCCACCTCTCCTGCCCCACAAGTGCAGGATAGATAAGGGCAAAGGCAACTTAACGGAGCGGCCACTCCCAGCTCCATCCCCACCACCCTCTCCAGCACTAACCAGCACCGCAATGGCCCAGCCTAGGTCACCATAGCACCTCCCATTCACCATCTTCCCGCCTCCCACCAAGCCCAGGTCTGCTCCCTCTAAGGCGGACCCCCCCACCTCGCAACGTCCCTCTAGCTGCGCTACATCCTGGGACCAACCTCCATGTCAGAGATGCTACCCGAGCGCCCGCAGGACCCGACACTGGCCCAACTTTGGAGAAGACTGCCAGAGAGCAGAGAAACACAGGCGCAGAAGAAACACGGAAGCGCCCTTCCCAGGCACCCCGTTTTTGACGCCGCCGCGGGGGAGACTACATTTCCCACAATTCTCAGCGAGCGAGTTTCACCAAGCCACTGAAGGTAGTTTGAAGCCTTCCTGAGTTACTGTCAGGCTGTTTGCAGAAGAGAATGGGTAGAAACAAGCCACTTCCGCGGGTGACGCTGCCTTTAAAATCTCGGATTTTCAAAATGAGATGCTTGAGTATGAGTTGAACCTTCGTCAGCAATGTTCATTAGGTGTATTGGATACTTTGGGTCCATATATTGTGATTTTAAAACTCGATTTGCTTACTACAAAATGGTTTTTTGTTTTGTTTTGTTTTTTAGTTTTGTTTCTTTTCGAGACAGGGTTTCTCTGTGTAGCCGTGGCTGCCCTGAAACCCACTCTGTAGACCAGCCTGGCTTCGAACTCAGAAATCCGCCTGCGTCTGCCTCCCAAGAGCTGGGATAAAAGGTGTGCGCCACCACTGCCCTGCAAATTGAGATTTTAAAATCAGCCGAATTCTAGTTACAGTCCATGGGCTATATAAGCTGTACTCCTTGCCCATTCTTTGGTTCAGGGTAGTCCTTCGCATAGACTTCTGGGAAATGTAGTTTCTCTCACCATGACCCCGCTAGGCAGGTCTCTACTCTCTGTACTTCCGGGTTCATTTTGCTTTTGTGTTTCTCCAAACTCTGCGGCGTTCTCAAAGTTGGGACAGTGTGGCTTGTGCTCCGGGTCGACATGGAGGTTGGTCCGGGTGCAGCCTAGCCTTGCAGGCCTCAGGAACTCGGCGGGTGGGCGGGTCCTGCGTGCAGGGAGCAGGGGAGAGCTGGGCGGGAGGCGGAGAGAAGCCCACGTGGATGTGCTCTGCAGACCTAGGCTTGGCCGCAGTGCCAGGGATGGGGCGCGCATGGTGCAAGGAGAGAATGCTCTGTTAGGACAGAGCGGCTGCCAGAGTCAATCCTGTGTCTCGGGGACCCGAGAGATGGCCTGCTAGTGCAAGAATGGAGACCGTGGAAAGTCCAGGATGGCTAGACGAGGGTGGCTCGGCTGATGGTGCCGGAGGCAGACTGTGATGAGAGCTCACAGCCCACCTTAGCTGGGGAAGCTTGCTGTTACCAGCTTTCACATTGCTGTTGTCCGATTTCTCAGGACATCTAGAGCAAGTGGGCTTTTCTGGGCCTCCTGTCTTCTATAACTGGCCCAGGACTCTGGTTTTAAGTTCATGTAGCGCATAGTTTCCGGAACAGGGAGTTCTGTGGGGGAGTTTGGTGTATGGGATGTTCGCCCCATTTTCTTTGGAATAAATTGTTAGTTTTCAGGACCGTTGGTTCACTTTGGAATCCCTCCTGTATACCCACTATGACCAGAATACACACACACACACTCGTATGAGGCAAAAAAATTCTTATAAAGAGGAACTCCTAGCTTTGCATCAACCAAGCAGTTACTGATCCTATACTGCAGAGTGGAAAATACTAGAAAATATTAGCACATACAATTGCACCAGAGAATGCGATGTCAGAAATTTGGGCTCCTTTTGTGAAAGGAGAGATTTAGTTGGTGTGAAGATTGTTAATTTGTTAAGTCTCTGGGGAGGAGAAATAGTCTTGCACACCTGACAGGCTGCCTACATTACTCTCTAATCACAAACTTTTCTTTGTTCATTGGAGTATCTAGAAATTGAAACCAACAACTCCAAGTGCCCTGATGTTCCCCCTACAGTTATTCCGGGGCGGGGGGTTAAGGGGAGGGGGCGCTCAGGGTACCCAAATATTTATACTTTGTGTTAAGATTGAAAGATGAAGTTGCTCTGTGGCTCACTCAGGGTCCTGTGATTGTATACAGCCGGCTGCTCACCCTGTCCTTTGTATACAGCTGGCTGCTCACCCTGTCCCTTGTATACACAGCCAGCTGCTCACCATGTCCTTCGTGCAGTTTTTGCCACACTTCAGTCAAATGGATTTGTGTGCTAGAGACTGATTTACAGCATTAAAATCTTCTCCTAAGAAGCATGGGCTTTAAACAACTTTATCATAAATACAAATTTTTCTATGTATCATCTAACTATAATTAAAATAATAGAGACACTTTCTAGTTAATGTCAATAATGTTCAGGAAACTAAGAATATGCCATTTTACACCGTTTAAGGTGTGAGAAGTACATTTTCTTGAACCTTGAATCTCATCTTTTACAGTGTAGAGGTGACACAGCAGTATGCTCAGTTTTATTACAGGTCACACACAAACATTTGAGATATGTATGTTTATGTATATATATATGTGTACACACACATAGACATTTGTATTTACTATATTTATCAAACAGACCTATGATTAAAGAGAAAAGACCAGTGTATGCTGTGCTGTATCCTGTTACATCTGCATCTGGGAGGTGGAAGCAGGAAGTCAGTAGTTCAGGGTGACTCCCTGCTTCTAGAACATTCAAGGCCAGGCCTGCTACATGAGACTGTCAGAAACAAAACAAATATACTATTTTTTTTCCCCTCAAAAAATAGGAGCACTTGTTTCTCTAGCAGAGGAGCACTGTCCAGTCCCCAGAGGAGCACTGTCCAGTCCCCAGAGGAGCACTGTCCAGTTCCCAGTGGAACACTGTCCAGTCCCCAGAGGAGCACTGTCCAGTTCCCAGAGGAGCACTGTTCAGTCCCCAGGGGAACACTGTTCAGTCCCCAGGGGAGCACTGTCCAGTCCCCAGAGGAGCACTGTCCAGTTCCCAGTGGAACACTGTCCAGTCCCCAGAGGAGCACTGTCCAGTCCCCAGAGGAGCACTGTCCAGTCCCCAGAGGAGCACTGTCCAGTCCCCAGGGGAGCACTGTTCAGTCCCCAGCACTCACATGGTGGTTCGCAGCTGTGTAACTGCAGCTCCAGGGAACCAGTAACATGTGGCCTCCAGAAACACCAGGTTGTGCATCAGTATACAAGCTGGCACATACTTATGCACAAAAATAAAAACAACTTCAGAAAATTAAACATCACGAGGCCTAGAGAGTTAGCTCTGGGGTTGAGAGTTCTTGTGTTTTTGTCTATGTATACATACAATGTATAACATATAAGTTTTGGTAAGTATACATTAATATGATTTCACGAGGTTTGGTGTTATTGTTCCTTATCTTACCCTCATTGCCACCCCCTATCTGTGTTGACCTCCCTCCCTCTTCCCAGTTGAAGCCCCCTGCAGGTTTCCCCTTTCCCACTTCAGAGCACCTGTGCCCTGCTCTCCTCTCTCATGCCCCTCCCCCAGAGCTCCCTTTATAAGGTCCTGGTTTCCATGGGTACTTCATGCTGTATAACTCACATCTGAAAATTTGGAGCTAGGAACTACTGATGAGAGAGAACTTGTGGCATTTGTCATTCTTTCCTGGGTCCACAAATTCACTTGCCAAGTACATGATTCATTTTTACTTACAGCTTAGTAGGACTCCGTGGTGTGGTGTGTGTGACTTTCATTATTCATATGTCAGTTAAAGGAATATTAGATTGTTTCTATTTCCTGGCTATTATGAATAGAGAAGCAACCAACATGGTTGATCTAGTTTTTGCCATGTGCTTTGAGCATGTGCTGAGTCTTATGTAGACTTATTCTGTAACTTTTTGTGGGTTCTCCATATTTATTTCCAGAGTTGCAGTACCAGGTTGCAGTCTTTCCCACAGTGACTGGGGGTTCCTTTTCTCTACACCTTGCCAGGATTTTTTTGTCAGTTGTTTTGTTGATCTTAGCCTTTCTGACTGTAGTAAGAAGAAATCTCAAAGTTGTTTTGATTTCCCTGACAGGTAAGGATGATGAACGTTTTTTGATGTATCTTTTTAGCCATTTTTGTTTCTTCTATTGAGAACTCTGTTTAAATCCCTAGCTCCTTTTTTTATTTTTTAATTTATTTATTTATTTATTGGTTTTTCGAGACAGGGTTTCTCTGTGTAGCCCTGGCTGTCCTGGAACTCACTCTGTAGACCAGGCTGGCCTCGAACTCAGAAATCCGCCTGCCTCTGCCTTCCAAGTGCTGGGATTAAAGGTGTTTGCCACCACTGCCCGACCCTAGCTCATTTTTTAATTGTATCATTTATTTATGTGATGGTTTGTGTATGCCCAGGGAGTGGCACTATTAGAAGATGTGGCCCTATTGGAGTCCGTGTGGCCTTGTTGCAGGAGGTTTGTCACTGTGGGCGGGGCTTAAGACCCTCACCCTAGCTACCTGGAGTTAGACTTCCACTATCTGCTTTCATTTGAAGATGTAGAATTCTCAGCTCCTTCTGCACCATGGCTCCCTAGATGCTGCCATGTTCCTGCCTTGATGATAATGGACTGAACCTCTGAACCTGTAAGCCAGCCTCAATTAAATGTTGTCCTTATAAGAGTTGCCTTGGTTCTGGTGTCTGTTCACAGCAGTAAAACTCTAATTAAGATAATTTCCTTGAATCTTTGGGGTTTTTTGTTTTTGTTTTTGTTTTTGTTTTTTTGAGTTCTTAGTATATTTGGGGTATTAATCCCTAGACAGATGGATAGATAACAAAGGTTCACGCCAATCCTCTGGGCTTCTTTGTAGCTCAGTTGGTTGTTTCCTTAGCTGTAGCTAAGTTTTTAGTTTTATGAAATCCCACCTGTCAACTGTCGGCCTTTATTCTTGGGCAAATGGAGTCTGTTTAAAACTCCTTTCCCGCACCTATATCTTGTCGGGCACTGCTTATATTTTCTCCTATCAGTTTAGTGATTTGGGTTTCAAATTGAGGGTTTTCATCCACTTGGATCTAACTTGGTGCAGGGCAATAGATACAGGCCCAGTTTCATCTTTGTATATGCTCATCCAGTTTCCCAGAGAATAAAACTGTAACAGCCCGTTCTGCCCCACGTTTGGGGCCACTTGTCCCGGTCCGAGGGATCAGTCAACAGGGTCTAGCAAGAGAGAGACTGGGGATGGAGGGGCAAGAGCTCGAAGAATGGCGACAAGACAGTCCCTTTATTGAAAGGAAATCCTGGGTATTTATGCTTTACCACTGCCTTGCCCCATGGACAATCGGGAATATAGCTGAAGGCACTTGCCATGTGCCCTGCAGCATGGATACCCGTGACCTTGCAGCTGGGGCCACTAAGCAGCAAAACGAGATGTGGAATTAAAACAAGATGTTTATCAGAGTGTGCTCAGCTGTTGTGGGCTGTTGAAAAACAAGTCTTTTTGTCAGGGTATATGGCCTGAGATGGCTGCAAAGATGACAGCCACTTTCTGCTAGGAGTTGGCTCCCAATGTAAAACATCATTTATTGAAGGTGTTTGACCAGATTGGTGTCAGAGTGGTTTATATGATGAATTCCAGATCCCAACAAAATTAACAGGCCTATGAAGGCAACAAGCTCAGTAAAACTCTACAGCATGAAGTCCTCAGGGCATGTAGCTCTTGGGACCATGCCTCTCTTGAGACACATCCACTGTGGTTGAGCTAACTGGTGGGCAGCATTCCATGAGTTCTAAAGCCATTGATTGTTCCTCCTGCATAGATCTTGACACATATGTGCAGTTCAGCTCCGTTTAGCCTCAAAGCATGAGATTTATCTATGGGAGTGTAGACAGGGTTATTATGTTCAGACTGGAAAGACAAGTAACATATGATTCAGCCATAGACATACTCCAAAGAATTTGATCTCACCAGAGTGGAAGACAAGTGTTTCCAATGGGCCAGTGAGCTGGGGAAACAAGCACAGAAAGTTGTGACCAGTGTGCACAGTGCATTTAGGTAGGAGCATGATGCTTAGGATACTGTTGCCCAGAGTGAGACTGTCTGTAACAGTCCTGGAGTGTGTATTTCAGAAGCCTGGAAGACAGGCTTTTGAGCATTTTCAATATAAAAGTAAAACCTACTTAAAAATCATACTAGTATATATGGAGTATTATCCTACAAAGTATATATCTAAGACTTATCTAATGTTCTATCATCTTTCATTAACAAGTAAATTTTTATTTTTATAAGCTTATCATAAGTAATAAAAATATTAGTATCCTCAAAGATCACTGTAGAACTTTATATACTGAATAACAAAAACAGCTGAAATGTAGAAAATTTTAAAGTAAGAGAAAAAATTAAAGGTAGTGTCTTGTATTGATAACAGTAGACCTTCAAAGAGCAGTGCAGTGGGGTCTTGAGTTCAAACTCTGCCTTGGGAACATAGCAGATGCATGAATACCTGACAGAGAGGGAGAAAGAACAAAGTATTAGAATTACATTTAGTGTATTAAAGGTGAGGCTCACATTTAGTGGAAATATATGCCAAGGCTGTTTTTGCGTCTTTGAAATTTGCAAATGTGTAAAACTCTTACACTTAAATTTCATCTGAGTTCTTCCCTTTTTCTCTCTCCCCTTGGCTGCTCAAACTCCTGTCCCTTAGTGCACATGTCCTCCCTCCACCAGGGGCGAGTGCACACTCAGGAGCCTCAGCCCAGAGCTGCTGCATCAGGTCTGCACTTCACTCTCAGGGTGAGGTTTCTGACTAGAGGTGATTTTGAAGAATGTAATTAACATTCTATACCAATTTCAGAAGCATGTCTAGCTCTCCTTCACCTTGGGCAAACGGTAACTGCAAGCTTGCTGACTTTGTATTTACATCATTAATTGTCCTATTCATTTAATTTATACTATTCATTTCTTTTTTTTCAGGACCTTTTGTCATTTACAGATGTGGCCATTGATTTCTCTGCAGAGGAGTTTGAATGTCTGGACTCTGCTCAGTGGAGTCTGTACAGGGACGTGATGCTGGAGAATTACAGCCACCTTGTGTTCCTGGGTGAGGCTCACATACATAGTCAACCTCTTTTTTTTTTTTTCTTTCGAGCAGGTTTCTCTGTGTAGCCCTGGCTGTCCAGAAACTCACTCTGTAGACCAGGCTGCGACTCCAAATATCTCTTCTGCCTCCCAAGTGCTGGGATTAAAGGCGTGCCACCACTGCCCAGCCATAGTCAACTCTTATTTCACGTCACATGTGACTGCCTCCCTGCCTTTGAAGAATATCTCATGGGAGAGTGTGCTTTTGATTTCTTTCTTTCTTTCTTTTTGGGTTTTCAAGACGGGTTTCCTGTGTAGCCGTAGCTATCCTGGAACTTGCTCTTTAGACCAGACTGGTATCAGCTATAAATCTGCCTGCCCTCTGCCTGCTAAGTGCTGGAATTACAGTGTGCCCCACCACCGCCCAGCTTATCGATTAGTTTCATGTGACTATTTTAAAGGAAAAATTAGGGAATTGTTATTAGCTAAGAAACTCTTTTTCTTCTTGTGTTTTTGACAGGTTTGTTTTCAAAGGATTTTCCTGTGGTGGCAGCGTTAGAAGCCCAGTGGCTTAAGGCACAGAACACATGTGTTGAAGTGTCTCCCCGTTACATCAGTGCCTTTTCCTGTCATGAGGTTCAGGATCTGCAGGGTGTATAACTCCTAAGCCTCCTGTCTGTCAGGAAATGTTTTAAGATAGAATTTTACAAAATCATTTCTCTTCCCTTTCCTTTTAAGCAACAGAACTGGGTGCAAACGTTAGTTTCCAGAACAATACAGCTGAGTATCTTATTCCTTTCCAAACAGGTCTTGCTCTCTCTAAGCCATACCTGGTCACATTTTTGGAGCAGAGTTCAGATCCAAGGATCGTGAAGAGAAAAGCATCAGCGGCCATCCATCTAGGTGTGTGGGGATGAGTGAGCAGAGCTCACAAGGGAGACGCCAATCTGTAAACTATGCATTGAGAAGTTAGGTTTTGGTGGAAATCTCTAATTATCAAGTGGCTTTTCCTGCATGATGTTAACCATGATAATCCTTCCTTTCTCTCAAGAAGCTTTGTGTGTGTTTACAGAGTCTGCCAAAGTCCTGTATTTCACTTGTTCTCCTTCTTCTGTTCCATTCTCTGTGTGTACAGACATCTTACATGTCCATTGTCCCTGTGCGGGGCCAGCGTTGATGCTGACAATCCTCTTTGATGGCTGATCTACCTTATTCATTAAGGCAGGATCCCTCAGTCAGACTCAGAGCTAGCCTTCTTAGTCAATTTGCTCTAGGGATGTCCCTGTCTTCACCTTCCAAGCCTAGAGTGACAAGCTGGCTACAGTGTCCACTCTGCATTTACAAAGGTTCTGGTATACAGACTCCAGTCTTCATACTTGTGTGGCAGGCACGTTGACTGCTGAGCCATCTCCATGGTCCCCGTCCTTTTATTTTTCCTGGAAGCATCTAAATTACAACATACTTTGCTTTACTTTCTATGACTCAGAAAATGGGTACAGAATTCTAGCAGCCTTAGTAACACAGGAACACCACAGGTGGGCATCTCTAACCTCGTTTACATGCTCATTAGCTTACCTAGTTTCATAAGAGATTTCATGTGTGTGTATGTATGTGTGTGTGTTCACATGACATTGTTCATTTTGAAGTCAGATGACAAAATACAAGGGTTGATTTTTCTCCTTCCAACCTGTGGGTTTTGGGGGATGGAGATCAATGTGCCTTACCTTCGAGCAATCTTGCTCTAAATCTTATGAGGCTTGGGTTTATTTTTATTTATTTTTCTGCCACTCAGTGGCAGGATATTACAGTGCTGAGCTTCTATAAGTGTGTAGTCATAGCTGAAAGTACAATATACATAAGCTTAGTTTAGTAGACCTTTGATAGTGTTTCAAAAATTTATGGCTCAGTCTAGACTCTTTTACATTATATGATAACATGCTTAGCTGTGCCCTATTGATTACTATATCCCATAAGGACAATGTAAGATATTAAGAGAGCTATCCATAGATCTGTTAAAAGTGATGTTATCATCCCTTATAAAATATTATTCCTAATTTCAAGACATACTATTTTCTCCCTTCGTTGGTTACTTAATAGTTGTTGTAACCTTCTATATGACTATTCCTAGAAATTGTGTAATTTTTGTGTTTATTGACACATAGTTACCTTAGCTGAACTTGTACTCCTTCTAGGTAGACATTTTTCATAATTTGATTTTTTAAGATATTTATATTATTTTTGGTAAAACCTAACACTGCCATAAACATTTCATGTATCGATTTAAAAGTATTATGAAGCACATCTTTACATAATTTTATAGCTTTGAAAACTGACATAGTATACTGAAAAATATTCTGTATTTCTGCTTTCAACCAATTTATCACAATCAACATTGGCTTCCTGTTTGATATGTTTCTGAACTTTGAATTTTCATGTAAGACCAGCAATGCTTCTTTAAATAAGGTCCTTTCATTTATTTAAATGCCCCTGGGTGTTTTTTATTTGGGTGTTATATCAAGTTTGGCATTTGACTTTCATAGTTTCCCATTATTTGTTTGTTCCACATTGTCTTCATATTCTAAGTTCAGTGGTGGATTATGTATCTGAATGAGGCTACTGGGAATATAGGTGTGCAGATATCTGTAGCTTCCCATTTATATGATGCTTCATTTTATGTCAAAATTAATCACAATTTTAAAGTATTTATATTTAAGATGAGCAGTATAAAATATAATGTATGGTGGTATACTTTTACTGATTCTTTAACAATGTTTTAACAGGATCAAAAGCCCATAAATGTAAAGAATGTGGAAAGCCTTTGATAGGAACTCAGTCCTTATTCAACATCAAAGAATTCACACTGGAGAGAGGACCCTACAAATGTGAAGAATGTGGCATGGCCTTTACTGGTCGCTGCATTCTTTCTAAGCACCTTCGAACCCATACTGGAGAGAAACCCTACAAATGTGAAGAATGTGGCAAAGCATTCAGCTGTTCTTCCAACCTTCACCAACACCAACAAATTCACAGGGGAGAGAAACTGTACAAATGTGATGACTGGGGAAGGCCTTTAGCTGTTCTTCATACCTGCATAAGCATCAGCGAATCCATACTGGCATGAAACCCTACAAATGCAAGGAATGTGGCAAGGCCTTTAACTGTTCTGCAAACCTTATTTACCACCAGAGAATTCATACCGGAGAGAAACCATATAAGTGTGGTGAATGTGGAAAAGCCTTTACATTTACTCAACGTTTATGAATCACCAGCGAACACATAGTGGAGAAAAACCCTATGAATGTAAAGACTGTGGAAAAGCCTTTACTAATTGTTATAATCTAATTCAACACCAAAGAATTCATACTGGAGAGAAACCCTATGCATGTGAAGAATGTGGAAAATCTTTTAACTATTCTTCCCACCTTAAACAACACAAAAGAATTCATACTGGAGAGAAACCATATAAATGTGAAGTATGTGGCAAAGCTTTTAACTGTTCTGATTATCTTGTTAAGCATCAAAGAATCCACACTGGGGAGAAACCCTACAAATGTGATGTATGTGGCAAAGCGTTTAGCTTTTCTACATATCTGCATAAGCATCAAAGAATCCACACTGGAGAGAAACGCTACAGATGTGAAGAATGTGGGAAAGCTTTTACTAATTATTCGGGGCTTATTGTTCACCGAAGAGTTCACACTGGAGAGAAGCCCTACAAGTGTGAAGAGTGCGGCAAGGCCTTTAGTGTTCACACATCACTCTATAAACATCAGAGAATTCATACTAGAGAGCAACCTTACAAATGTGATGAATGTGGAAAGACTTTTAATGTTCATTCAACATTCTCTAAACATCAGATAATCCATACTAGAGAGAAACCCTACAAATGCCAACACTGTGACAAGACCTTCAAATATCCTTCACCCCTTGTTCAACATGAAAGAATTCACACTGGAGAGAGACCCTACAAATGTGAAGTATGTGACAAGGCCTTTACTTCTTCCTCAAATCTTAAATATCACTGGAGACTTCATACTGGCGAGAAGCCCTACAAATGTGAACAATGTGGGAAAGCCTTTAAAAATAGTTCCAATGTTACGCGACACTACAAGATTCATTCTAGATTAATCCAGGTTTATACAAAGCTTCCATAATAGTTCATTGACAATTCAGCACTAAAGAATTCATATAAAAGAAAAACCTTAGAAATGAAAGGAATAAGGGAAAACCTTTAATAACAGTTCGGCCCATATTCAACATCCACCATTACATACTGGAGAGAACTTGTCGCTGAGCATTCTATACTTAGGGCATCAAGATTTTTCAAGAAACTAGACAAATGCAGGTAATGCAGGAACTGCTCATTAACCATGAGTGAATTATAACCAAACATTCTACATGCAAAATGACTTGGGAAGGAACCCTGACAAGTAGATAGAACTGAGAAAACCAACCTGATACAGTAAACAGCACAGTGTTGCCCCACACGTTGCCCATCATGTAGATCGTAACAGAGATGAGAGAATTATCTTAGGAGACAAATTCCAGGAGCTGTATAGCATTTAGTAATCCCTACAGAATTAATACAGAACTCTGAACTGACCAAGAAATGTTTGGTGTGATATAAAAACTCATTACACACTTTGGGATCGTGCGGATAAGTCTGTGAGGACTTATCAATATGTTTAAATTATAAATCAATGTTAAATTGAATATAACATAAGCTCAACTTTGAGAAGTGAAAAGATCACAACGACTAGTGACTTTATCAGAAGAACAAGACTGAGTCCTGAGGTTGCAGAGTCTTGATTTTTTTTTCCCCCAAAACCATAGATGCATTATTACAATATGAATTTTAGTAGCTTTTGTAAATAAAAATAAGATGTTCTAAATGTATTGTCAGTGTTGTGTTTAGTATTGCATTCTTTTTTTTTTAATAAGTTTTTTTTTCTACTAAGTTTTACATAGTTTTTTTTTCTTTTTTTCTCATAGTTTTTTTGTTTGTTTTTGTTTTTTTACTAAGATAGAAAAACTACCTTAGTGGGCTGTGAAGGCTAATATTGGATGTCCACCTGAGACACCTAGGAAGAGGGAACCTCAGTGAGAATCATCTCTATCCGATGGCCTGGGAGTGAGAGACTGTTACATTCTCTTGAGTGCAATTGATGTAGACAGGTCCAGTCCACTGTGGGTGGTGCCATCCCTAGGCTGTGGGCCTGGGCTGTGTAAGAAAGGTTCCTGAAAATGAGACTAGGAATGAGCCAGCAAGTAGCATTCTCCATGATTTTTGCTTAGGTTTCTGCCTTAAGTACCTGCCTTGGATTCCTTCAGTGATGGACTGTAATATGTAAGATGAAATACACCCTTTCTTCCCCAAGTAGTTTTTGGGTCATGGGGTTTATCAAAGCAAAAAACCACATCAGAACATAAAGGACCTAGGCAACATTTTAATTACTTTTACTGGGGATTAGTGGGATATTTAGTCTCTTCCTAATGTATTAATGTATTTCAGGTGATTTGTAGCATATTATCGTTTATGTTATATCATTCATCTACTTAATTCCTTTTCTTTCATGTGTTTTATACAAATAAAGATATGCCCTTTTTTGACTCTTCTATTTTGTAAAAGAATATATGTTCTAGATAGACGGGATAAAAGACACACAGTCCTGGTATTTTATTTACAAGCGTGAGCCTAGATTGGGCAGGTATTGACTATTCTGACTTACATCTCAGCCATATGCTTCTTGTTTACTTGCTTTTTCTCCTGACCATGTGTTTATGGTCGTCTTACATGCCAGTCTCCTCCAGACCCCTTTCTTCTCTTCTGCTCTCTACTGAGACCACTCAGTCTATCCCCAAGTCCAGCTTTTCTCTCTCTACTGCCCAATCATAGGCTTTAGCCTTTAATTGACCAATTAACTTGGGGAGTAAGGTTTGCACAACAAAAGTGATGTTTGTGAGAATTCGCTCATCTTGGGGCAACCAAACTTGGGAGCCATTATTTAGCATTTGAATACATAATAGCACATTCCAACCCAACATAGCTCCCTTCTCTCTAAATAAAAAGGCTATTTCCTTAAAATAACAAACTATGTACAGTAAGAACAATATGAAACAATTCTGAAATGTATGGTGTAATAATTTAATTACATTCACAATATCCAGTCCATTTGTATTTGGCAACTTAGCAGACAGTATTCTATTATCTATCCTATCTTGGTGAGTTCAGAGTTCTGTATTTAAATCTTTTTATTTTTTACATTACCCGTGTAAGCATTTAAATCCTCTAACTTTCATAACGTGCAATCACCAATTTTTAAAACATCCCCTAGACCCTAAAACATTTTCGTAGATTCTTTATAAAGTAAGTTAGCTGTAAGATTATGATTATCTAGTCTTCAGCCCCATCAGACACTTGAGGATGTAGGAAGCAAAGGTAAGCAACTTCAAAAACTGGAGAACTGCCAGGCAGCTGGCTGACAGAACAGCCACCAAAATTCTCTGTAACGGAGAATCTATCTTCACCCTTTTGGACCAGTTTATCTGACAAACATATTTGTGAAGCAGGAATTAGGAAGGACTTGTTTACCCTGTCTTGGCAGGGTTTGGCAATGGACTTTAACTGCCTCCCAAGTATTCTCCATTTTGAACAGCATTCTGTCTGCAGATGAATTTAGCACATTTTCTTTGCCCAGTGGCTAGCTTGCTGTAATTGAAGCCATCTCCAAATGGAGGTTCTTTAGTGATCATCGTCATCTTCCAACTCTAACGGGGTACTGCATAGAGCTGACATGTCTCAGTGTCAAAATGGCCTTAAGTTAGTAAGAACATCTTTAAATACCATATTCTGTAAGCAATGTGATAATCTCTGAGGGTTTTGAAGACCATCTATCTAATCATAATATATGTGAATTAGCAAACTTGTGTTTAATTATTTACTATCTGTTCAACCTAGGAAGTATATATATCTTCTGATGAACTAGTCTGGTATTGAACCTGACCATGAGTTTGACTATTAACTTGTATTCTAAAATATCCTAAACATATCGTAATACAGGGGTTTTTTGGTTTTATTTTTTTTGGTTTGGTTGGTTTTTTTTTTTTTTTTTTTTTTTTGTTTTTCGAGACAGAGTTTTTCTGTGTAGCAGCCGGCCGTCCGGAACTCATCTGTAGACCAGGTTGCCTTGAATACAGAATCTGCCTGCCTCTGCCTCCCAAGTGCGGGATAAAGGCGTGTACACCACTGCTCGATAATAGCAGTTTAAGAACTCAGCGGGCAGTGGTGGTGCATGCCTTTAATCCAGCACTTGGGAGGCAGAGGCAGGCAGATTTCTGAGTTCGAGGCCAGCCTGGTCTACAGAGTGAGTCCAGGACAGCCCGGCACACAGAGAAACCCTGTCTTGAAAAAACAAAAAAAAAAAAAGAACTCAAACTTAATACTGTATTTTTAATAATCACCTAGGTACAATTCCTCAAATAAAAGTTGAAAACATGTATATAGTATGTTGTAGTAAAATATATAACCTCAATTTTGTATCCATATACAAGACATATGGCAGTGTAACATAAATATTTACTCAATATTGAACCAATTTACAAAGATCTATACTTGTGCAACATGGCTATACAATGCTTGTTTGGTTTAAGAATAGATTCAATAATCTATTTCTCTTTCCTATTATTTCTATAATATTCCTAAGTCCCTACTCATTCCTATGATATTTCCTATATCTTCTTTTTCTTTTCAAACCCACTGCCCCTACATAGGAAAGAGAAGGATAGAGAAAAGGATAGAGCAGAAACCCTGAGTTTAACCTCCTATTGTTTTGTTCCTGAGCCAAGCCCATTTAATAACTTGTATTACAACAAGCATCTATCATCCCATAGAACAACAAAAATCATCCATCCCACCCCTTGGGGATGGGGCAGCATTTCCTCTTAAAATTGCTTTCAGGTGTTTAGGGGCTAAGCCTTCTTTTAGGGACCCTAAGAAAATTGGGGACTGTAAGAAAATTGTGAAATTGGCCAAGTCCTAGGAGAAGTAGTTGTATCGTTTGTTGTCAAGTCTCTGTGGATGGAAAGTGCTGGTTTAGTTGAAGTCCTGGCTGGATCAGTCCATAAGGCTGAATGAACTGAGGTCTACAGCTTCTGGAAGCTATCCTGGAAGCTTCATTATTCTTATTACAGAATATGTCTCCTGAGGAAACAGCATCGAGGCACTCGGAGGCAGGATCAGGTGCTCGAGCATCCCTGAGGTATCTTGTTAGGGCTGGGTCTTTGGTTGTCTTTTTTGTGGACATAAAAGTCTCACAAGTAATATAGTTTGCATTAATATATGTATAGAATGTACAAGGTGCACAGTTAATGAAGATTCCTTGTTCTTTGAGCAGGTGAAAGGCATTTGTCTTTTTTTTTTTTTTTTTTTTTTTTTTTGTTTTTCGAGGCAGGGTTTCTCTGTATAGCCCTGGTGTCCTGGAACTCACTCTGTAGACCAGGCGGTCCTCGAACTCAGAAATCTGCCTGCCTCTGCCTTCCAAGTGCTGGGATTAAAGGCGTGTGCGCCACCACACCGCCCGACCCGGCATTTGTCTTTTTAAAGATAGTTTAGATTGTAAACAAATTTCAATGTAATTTTTTAAGTGTTTATTTTGTTTATTTTTTTAAATTAAATTTAATTTTTTTACTTATTCACTTTATATCCTGCTCACTGCCACCTCCCAGTCACCCCCTCCCACAATCTTTCCCCCATCTCCCACTCCCCCTCTCTTCTCTAAGTGGGTGGGGCCCTCTTACTTAGCCACCCCCCTCTCACTTTAAACTCTCTGTGAGGCTAGGTGCTCTCTCTTACTGAGGTAGACAAGGCAACCCAGCCTCAGTGGGAGAGGAAGCACCTAGCTTTGCAATATAAATTTTTATCTAGACCATTCAAGAGAATGGCATAACTGCAAAGGATTTTGTAGTCATACAATCTATTGACTACATATAGATATTCACGGCTCAGCCAGTCTCAAAGCTGTTCACATGTAGAGGAATCAGCATATATATCACATGTATTATTGATCTTCCTAATCTCCCTCTGTCTCTCCATAGCCAGAATCTTCAGGGAGTCTTCTCCAGTTACATCTTATTTCCAATATTTGGTTGGAAGACATAGCTTTTCTCTTCTTGTTGGATGAAAGCAAAACAACCCTGTCCCAACCCTAACTCTGGGTCCTTACATTGACAGTAGAATATATCTTCCCTTAGGGCAACATTCTTTTTGCAACAGAAAAATCATTATCTTTCAAATGAAATACTATACCTATGTGGATAAATATACATATAGTCTTCATTTACTTTATGTAAATTTAAGATTGATGTGTATTTATCTTTTAGATCACTAAGGAAATTATTATTTATTACTAAGCAAAGAACTATATAACATAGTGGTGGTGTGGTGTTGCACGCCTTTAATCTAGCACTTGGGAGGCAAGCAGGCGGATTTCTGAGTTCGAGGCCGCCTGGTCTCAGAGTGAGTTCCAGGACAGCAGGGCTCACAAAACCCTGTCTTGAAACCAAAAAAAAAAAAAAAACAGAACTATATAACACTTAAGAAAAAAAAATGTGTGATTTTGATTTTGCACTGTTTTGCAATCATTGTATCTTATAGTGGGGTCCTGCCTGACTTCATGTGTAGACTACATGTCTAATTACTGAGATCTGCCTGCCTTTGTTCTGTGCTTGGGTTGCCATGTGCACCCGACTTTGACAACTCAATCCAGATCATTGGAATTCTATACATAACAACAAGGTTAGATACTTAATACATTCGAAATTTTTAAAATCTTTAAACTTCCCATTTTTAGTAATACCAAACACTAAAATTGGATTATTCTAAAACTTTCAAACCAAAAAATTCAAACAAAAAGAATGAAAAGGCCCCTCGAGAGGGGAGACCACCCCCACTCAGCCACCAGAGGATCAGCCACTCAAGTACTCACGATGACACAGACTTGTCGCAATCACTAAGGGTTTATTTCAGGGAATAACGTTGAGGTTTGAGACTCATTACCCAGCAGACAGTGGCCAGAGGCTTCGAATCCCAGTCAGGGGGTAGGGTATTTAAGAAAAAAATCACAAATCAGGGGAAGACTGGGAACATCAGGAAGAAGTTTCGCACTATTATTCAAGCATGTGACATGGGTTCAAGGAACAACATGGGAAGAACAGTGTTTTTTTCTCGAATCTCTATTCAACATACATCTACTTTTATGGTCAGCCAAGTTTATGAAATAAAGCCTTTAGAACTAGCTGACCTGCTCTCTGGCTCTTTCTATCTGCAGTTCTGATGGTGGTAGAAGTTCTATTAACCCTTCAGAATAAGAAAATTTTAAGTTTTGGGACCTGTGTTATCTCATGACATAGCATCTAACCTTCCTGGTAGTCCTTGAATTTGGTTTCGCTGTAATTTATGAGGCCCTTAGTAGTAAAGAGCTGAGAAAAGCTCTAGCCCCAGCCTGAAGCTCAGCTGCACCAATTTACTTTTTCTGATTAGAGAAAGAGCCTTTATTTCCTTTACCACTGTAATTTAGCATTCCATCTCTCAGTCCTTGCTATGTCTTGCTTTGTTCTAAACTTTCTTAGGACACAGAAAGCTGTGATCATGACCTGAATGAACATACTGTAACCAGCTCCATGATGACAACTAAAACGAGGACTATACAAGATCCAGGCACCTTCTGCTGTAGTGTTTTTCATTTTTACATGGAAATATTTTTCCTTTTGATCTCTGACTCTCTCCTTAAGGACTTTAAATTACCAATTTAAAACTTAATACCTTACCAGTTCAGAAGTTTGGAGGACTTTTTGTCCTATTGCAGCTCCAGGGAAATGTTCCCTTTGAACTTCTGTGTTTCTACAGGGCTCCTCAGGCCAGAAGATGTCTATGGCGGCCAGCTTTGTCCCTCAGCTCAAGTACAGAAGACTGCCCACCAGGTTTATTCTTCTGCCAGGTCTGGCCAGACTCTCCTGCAAGACATATCACAGAAACAGACTTTTAAACAGATGGGAAAATTACAAGATCTTTGCTTTTTTCAGGAGGGTTAGAGACATGCATTTACTTGCATTTGGTCTGTGGAATCCAGGTTTCTTAGCGTCATTTGTTAAAGAGGTATTTTCCTTAGTGTCCGTTTTTGATAGCTTTGTCAAAAACTGGACTGTCACCATTTGATTTTTTTTGAGATCTCGCAATTTAGTCCATAATTTTTTTTTTTGTTTTTTGTTTGTTTGGTTGTTGGTTTTTTGTTTTTTCGAGACAAGAGTTTCTCTGTGTAGTCCTGGCTGTCCTGGAACTCACTCTGTAGACCAGGCTGGCCTCGAACTCAGAAATCCACCTGCCTCTGCCTCCCAAGTGCTGGGATTAAAGGCGTGCGCCACCACCGCCCGGTCTCCTTGTGAATTTTTAAGTTGATACTTTTTCTTCTTGGTGGTCACTGTCACGGATTTTTTTCTACTCCTTCCTAGAATACTTTCTGAACTTCTCAAGTAATTCCTCCATTCCTCTATTTATTATTCTATCTTTGTAGCTTTTAGACACATCTAGAGTGATTAGTCATGAAATATTTCTAAGGTTCTTGACTTCTTCCATGTTCAACACTGTCATTTAATCTTTGCCATTTGACCTTTCAGCCTTTCCAGGGATTTGGTCAGATCTTCCTCCTTCCTCTGTGGAATATCAATGACTTTATTCATGATTTGGTATCGGTACTGACTCCTTAATTCCTGTAGTAAGATCCCTCAGAACCCTCTTATGCTCTTGATGGGTCTTGTGATTGTTATTGCATTGGGGGGGGGAGGGGTCCTAGGTACAATATTTAACATCTGTGGCCAAGTCCCTGATATAATTGGGATGATCCCTCCTAAATGGCCATGACAGCCTGCCTAATGCCCACCATCTCCCCTGGATCATCATCTAGTTCATTTTATATTCTCAAGAACATAATTCTGAAGGCTTTGTATTCAGGGTATAATTGTTTCTCCATCCTGAATAGGGGGTAGCAAGAGAAGTTCAAAGGGGATACCCTTGGCTTTTCACAACACTATTATAGAGAACGGTTTCAGGTTTGTAAGAAAGAACCAAAATGAAGCCATTTTGAATGAAAACTTCTATATTGAATAGAGGTCAAATAAAGGTTAAATTCCCAAGACCTCCCTAGGTAACTGACATCCTGCTTGGTAAATTGAGATATGAATTCTAGGCAAGTTGCCCCAGTACAGTTGAATAACCCAAGCAGTGGAAACAGGATTAGTGTACCACAAACACATATTCCCAAGAAGCCTCCACATCCCTAAATCCTGATTGGTGGCAAAAATGTCACGCCAACTTGGCACAGATGTTTATGGTTTTCAAGCTGAAAAGATCGATGACATTATGGCTGGGTTAGAGGCTTGCAGTTCTGCTCTTCAGTCTGTTCTGTGGCCCTGATCAACCAGAAGTGGCTGGATTACAATACATTTTTGTCATCCGCATTGACCGGGCATTTGAGTTGTGCTGGATCTCACAACAGGATCAGGAAACACATTGGGACTTGACCATGCTAGATCAAGTCTAATGTGGAGGGAAATTCAGCCTGATAGATGTCATATGTCCACTTCTGGTCCATCCTTCTACACCCTGAAGACTCTTAGAGCACAGCGCAGCCTAACAAGCCCTCTTTACACACGATGGAGTAACTATTAATTAGGGCATAGACTGATCACAACACTTCAAATCAGAGAGCCGAGTCCCTGAACAGCTATCAGACTTTTATTTTATCTATCTTTCAGTTGTTAAATTTCTAGGTATAATATCACCTCGGTAAGGTAGTACAATAGAATTCCAAATTACAACCTTAAATCAGGCCCAGAGCTGCCATTAATTTGATAAACTCGATGTTTCCCTTGAAAGGCCCTCGGAGAGGGGAGACCCCCACTCAAGCCACGTCCCTCTAGCTGCGCTACATCCTGGGACCAACCTCCATGTCAGAGATGCTACCCTGAGCGCCCGCAGGACCCGACACTGGCCCAACTTTGGAGAAGACTGCCAGAGAGCAGAGAAACACAGGCACAGAAGAAACACGGAAGCGCCCTTCCCAGGCACCCCGTTTGTGACGCCGCCGCGGGGAGACTACATTTCCACAATTCTCAACAGCGAGTTTCACCAAGCCACTGAAGGTAGTTTGAAGCCTTCCTGAGTTACTGTCAGGCTGTTTGCAGAAGAGAATGGGTAGAAACAAGCCACTTCACTGGGTGGATAGCCAAAGGGAGTCAGGACGCTGCCTTTAAAATCTCGGATTTTCAAAATGAGATGTTTGAGTATGACTTGAAGCTTTGACAGCGATGTTTATTAGGTGTATTGGATACTTTGGGTCCATATATTGTGATTTTAAAATTCATCTGCTTACTACAAAATGGCTTTTTGTTTGTTTGTTTTTTTTCTTTTTGTTTATTTGTTTGGGGTTTTTGTTTGTTTTTTTTTCAAGACAGGGTTTCTCTGTGTAGCCCTGGCTGTCCTGGAACTCATTCTGTAGACAGTCTGTTTGAAGATTTTAAAAAGAACATTTTTATTGTTTGTATTACTAAACAGGAGAGTTTTGAAGATTTTAAATAAAGTTCAGGATGTCACTATAGTTGCAAACTTGTTTTTGATAAGGAATTCCAATGATCTGGAGTTGAGGTGCAGAATGGTGGTGGCACTCGCCTTTAACCCCAACACACAGGAGACAAAGGCAGGCAGATCTCAGTAAATTCTAGACAGTGTAGTCTACACGATGAAGTCAGGGCAGGACCCACAGCTGATAAGATACAGTGATTGCAAACAACAGTGCAAAATCCAAAATCACACATTTTTTCCTTAAAGATGTTATATAGTCTTTGCTTAGTAATAAATAATAATTTCCTTAGTGATTTAAAAGATAAATACATCATCAATCTTAAATTTACATAAAGTAAATGAAGACTATATGTATATTTATCCACATGGTATACATACATATTTCAATTTGAAGATAATGATTTTTCTGCTGCCAAAAAGAATGTTGCCCTAGGGAAGATATATTCTACTAGTCAATGTAAGAACCCAAAGTTAGGGTTGGGACAGGTTGTTTTGCTTTATCCAACAAGAAGAGAAAAGCTATGTCTTCCAACCAAAATATTGGAAATAAGATGTAACTGGAGAAGACTCCCTGAAGATTCTGGCTATGGAGAGACAGAGGGAGATTAGGAAGATCAATAATACATGTGAATATATGCTGATTCCTCTACATGTGAACAGCTTGAGACTGGCTGAGCTGTGAATATCTATATGTAGTCAATAGATTGTACTGACTACAAAATCCTTTGGATTTATGCCATTCATGGCATAAAAATTTATATTTATTCTTACTGTACATAGTTTATTATTTTAAGGGAAATAGGCTTTTTATTTAGAGAGAAGGGAGCAATGTTGGGTTGGAATGGTGCTATTATGTATTCAAATGCTAAATAATGGCCCCCAAGTTCTGGTTGCCCCAAGATGAGCGAATTCTCAAAAACATCACTTTTGTTGTGTAAACCTTACTCCCCAAGTTAATGGTCAATTAAAGGCTAAAGCTATGATTGGGCAGTAGAGAGAGAAAAGGCAGGACTTGAGGATGGACTGAGTGGTCTCAATAGAGGCAGAAGAGAAGAAACAGGGTCAGGAGGAGACTGGCATGTGATACGGACATAAGCACATGGTCGGAGAAACAGCAAGTAACAAGAGCATATGGCTGGATGTTTTAATC